>BLKR01009913.1:25000-79337 GCA_011170035.1 Teleogryllus occipitalis | reverse complement strand
AAAAGAATTACTTTTCACAGCTAATGTTCTACGTTTTGTAATGGGTTTTACCAATATTATCATGTAACCGTTATTAAGGGCGAGAAAGTACGTGCTGTTTTAGCTTCACTAGTTTGATATTTTAATTTAAATGTTTATTAATATTCTGATTTTATTTTTGTAGAGATTTAAATTTTAAGTTTCCCGGTTTTCTTTTGCCAATGTTCAGCCAAAAGTTAAAGACACGTTTAGTTTGCAAAATGTATGTCGGCATGAAACAGATTTTAGGATTTCAGCTGCACGGCACTTTCTTGAAAGAGTTCGCTGAAAGGGTTAAAGTGAGGATTTCAGTGGAACAATAAAAAGTTGGCGAGGCGATCCTGTCTTTAATTACCTTATAACCAGCAAATTCAAACATCTAGTCAACTGTATTCTTGGTCCTAAGACAGCATCACTGATATCAATTTTGTTTATGCAAATAAGGAAAACATCGCTTAAATTCAGCAAACTTAAATAAACGATTTTTGTTTGCATCGGCTATGAAAGAATTTACGTCATTCTGCAGTTTCGTTGCAGAAGGTGGTGGGTTCTCATTCATGAAAAGTATTCATTCCAAGACGATCGAACTAGCATTGATATTTTAGGAGGCTATAATGAGGGAATAGTGGTAACTGAAGTTGCTACAGTAATCACAAGAGAGAAACACGAAATTTTCATGTTTCAGTATCAAGAAACATCCCACTTTTGCGCAAGTATTTTATCATCTACAGGAAAGAAACAATAAACGCAAACTGTGTCAAGGTCTTTCTAATCAGTGAACGCTCACAAATAAATACATTATATGAACAAATGACCCGTTTTAGAGGTACAAGCCAAAGACTCTATTATAACGAAATATGCAAAATATGCGCCTATAATTACACGAATATGCAGCAACAGGAAAATCGGCCAAATATGCACTGACATGAATGTACATAGCATCCAATTCTATCCGAATGTCAAGAAATTTCACTTAGCTATGCTCTGAAGCAACGGACAAAAATATGCAATAATCATAGAAATCCACTCCCTCCTTATAAACATATGTAAATATTATGCAAGCTACACCGGAAGAATTGAAAAGTTTGTTTTTATATATATCACAACAGTAGGTGACTACATTTCATAATCTTGTAAAGCGAACGATTTGCATTTAATTGCAATTTTAATGTTTCATGGAAGAAACACGAATAAAGAGGAAAATTAAAATGAAAAATTGTTGTTGGTTCTTTTTATAAAATATTACGAACGAATGAGATCAATAACATCGTGCAAAAGTTAGCATAAAAAACAAAATTGAAAGGAACGGCAGGAAACGTAAAGATATTAATTGAAGGCTTCTTTTGAGTTTTGTCTACGTAGTGGGTGGTAGTAGTGAAGAGTTCTGGAGCGGCAAGGATCATGTGTGTGTTTCTTGTTTTTCAGAATCTTTGAGAAGATGGTTATGTATTGCGACACGTTCATTAACTTGATTCCGCTGTCGTTTGTGTTGGGCTTCTATGTGGCCTACGTGGCCGGGCGCTGGTGGCAGCAATATATGGCCATCCCTTGGCCCGACAAGTAGGCACAGGGGCGCGCGCCCTCGCGCCTCGCCCCCGGCCCCCGCGTCCCCCCTCCCCCTCCCCTCCCCGCCCCTCCCCCGCATGCGAGTGCGAGTGCGTGTGTGCCCTTCCCCAGCCCCATCGCATGGCCCCACCTCCTCCGACGCAGCGGACTCGCCTTCTGCACTCGACACGAATCAGTCTCAAGAAATGCAGAACAGTACTCAATGCACTTGAATTCCATAATAAGCTTTGTTTGCTCTTTCTTCCTTGTCAATCCAATACGAGAGTAAGGCAAAAAGAACTTCGTTGTCAGCATCACGTGTTCTTTTCCTCTTGTCCCCTTTCCTGTTCCGCTACACGAACGGAGCCTTGATGCCTCGGTCTTGTCCACTCACGAGCAAGACGAGGGCTGTGGTCGGGCGACCATCGCGAGAAGCCGATTGCAGCTGAGAGACAGAGGCTGAGGTCGTGGTCCTACCTGCACACGGCCGAGGGCTCGTGTCCCCACCCCCATCGCCTTGTTCCCTTCCTGCGGACAAGCGGACGTTAGTCATTTATGAAAGGCAAACACATTTTAAATTTTGTACATGTATCTCCGAATATACCTTGCAAACTTCGAGGGCAGCAGGTGGTACAAGAATCACGCACGTTTTCATAGAACGGAATTACACGTGGCATTTGCCCCTGCTAGGCAGGCAACACCTCAAACACTGGTGATGAGCGGGTAGACGAAATAACTATGACAGCATCAGAACGCCAGGGAAACGAGTGTTAAGTTGCGCTTAGAGAAGCAAATGCCGTATGTGCGATTTCTTTAGATGAAATTTCCTGCACCATTTTATAAGAGAAATTTATCATTGACACCCACCCCTGCTGGCTCTGAATGTTTGTAACATTTGCTGTGAGACACCATGTATTGTCTTTTCAAATGCGTACGTATAAATTGTACGTAGTTCCAACATAACAAAAAAAATGCGCTAATGTAGATACAACTGAACTCCTGTTGCTAAATTTGATTTGATCTTTCTTATGCAAGTTGACGAGTCCGATAACACCTCCATTCCCCGCCTGGACTGTTTTTTTGTCCTGCGCCAGAGCTGTTTCTCAGATCCTCCGTTCTCCCTTGCACTCGCATTACTCTTCTAACATTCGCCCCTAATGTCGCAGGGCACTCTTTCTTTAACCCGTTCGCCCGCTTGAAGTGGCCGTAAACAGAATGAAAATTTTCATGGCTATATAAAAAGTGAACGTGCATGCAGTTTGTTTTATTTACTGGGTAAAAATCGTGAAGTGCCGTGTTGTTTTTTTTGTTGTTGTTTTCTTCACTGCTCGTCTTGCACGGGAAATGACGTACTACTACATTTCCTATCGTAGAGACGCGGAGGGAAAAGTAATGCTGTCTAAATGAAAACGCTTATTTTCAACGAGTAAAGTTTTATTTTCCTAAATGCTACTTAGGACGTACCGTTTGAAGTAGCAACAGAGATATTTTCACGGTAAAATAGTTCACTGAAAGCACAGGGAGGTTCATGAGGCTGAGACATGTGAAGTGAGATATTTTGCATATCCTAATATCAACATTTGTATCGCTGTGCTTGGGATAGGTTTCAGAGTTTATCAGCGACCTGAAACTCAGCGTCGATAGGCGTAATGTTGGCCGGACAGAAATTTCTTAAATTGAAAGAAAAGATTTGAAATCGCAGGGAGGGGGATCCGGCCTATGGACTGGGCGGTCGTACGCTTGGTCAGAATTTACTCACGGTTCAACTCCCATTTTCTGCAGCAGATCTGCTGGGAAGTTTTTCAAAATTGTCTCACTTCTCGTGATAATAACGTAAAAAAGGGCAACATCTGCTCTTACCTGCTGGAATAATGTTTTCCACGCAATTGTTTTCTTTTTGTTGACGGCAGAGGGAAATTTACTCCCTGGATGCGCCTCGTAAATGAGCTATTCACGAAAACATATACTTTGCTTAGAGCAACACTTAATGCCACGCCTGTGGCACTCCTTCGGTGGATGGAAAGTTCGGACGTGCGGCTCCATATGACGAAATGAAGCCTGCGCGAAGGAGCGGGCGCGTCCCATTCGCGCTGGACATTTCTGTGATGGTTTTATTTCTGTGATTTATTGTGATTTATTTATTTTATTTCATATTTATTTTTTTATTTATTTTATTTTTTATTTATTTTATTTTTTATTTATTTTATTTTTTATTTATTTTATTTTTATTATTTATTAATTTATCGTATAGGACTATTAGCGAGGAGACTGCCTTTAGGCAATCGTTCTGCACCCGTGCTCTCGACCCAGGCTTTCTTGGAAGCCTACCCCCGACGCGGGTCTGAGGACCTATATCGAGCAGGCGCACCTCGCGGGCGGTCCCCTAAATGCGCTTGGGATTTGACTCACTTTTTCCGCCAGATGTCGGGCTCAGATAATTACATGTAGTTAAACTTTCCCTACAGAACACGTTATAACAAGGAAACGAATTTTGATTTGATTTATTTGGTAAAAAAACAGTAAAGACTGTATATGACGTATGGGGGAGAAGAATATTTGTTCGAGTAATTCTAGAATTTTTGTACGAGTACCAAAATTGCTAGTATCACTGTCCAGAGTATGGGGTGCACGTTTTATATGCGTCGCAGCGCCACCGGTTAGTTGCAAATAAGGCCACCAGGTGCCATGATCAGGCATAGTGCTGAATAGTCGCACGCATCGGACCACCATCGCCGTGCACTTGTCGAGTCAACGGGTTTGGACAAGCGGAGGAGGGCATTGTTGGTAAAACTCTTGTATGAAAACAATAGTAAAGCTGCAGCTGCACTTCGAGAATATCTCCGGCTGAAAGGATTCCGAAAGGCCTTCTCCACCTTCTGTGCGGAACATGAAGTCGGAGTCAGCAGGGGAACTGGATGTTGCTCCGGGAAGAGAAGAATGACCGGCGGAACCACAGATGTTGATGAAATCACTGTTGCTCTGGCCGACAATGCTGCGCGCAATTGACGAGCGTCAAGCAGGGCGTGTGCTGTGTCCCGACAGTTGAACATCCCGTGAGCCTCTGTGTGGAAGGCGCTTCGAACCGTTCTCAAATGGTATCCGTACAAGATCCATATCGCAAAGGCTCTTGCAGCGCCGGACGCACAACAACTGGTTGTCTTCGTTCTCCACTTTCTCGCAAGGATCGGTTGACGAGGCCAGGACTTAGATCATCTTATGGACAGGCCAGGCACATCTTTCTCTGGCGGGTGAGGGAACACACAGAATGGGTGAGTGTGGGGATCTTCACCGCCAGGCATGTGCATGAAGTTCCTCTACAAGGTTAATGTGTCACCGTATGGTGTGGCTTCAGGGCGACGTTCATCATTGGCCCATTCTT
Source organism: Teleogryllus occipitalis (assembly GCA_011170035.1). Classification (NCBI taxonomy): domain Eukaryota; kingdom Metazoa; phylum Arthropoda; class Insecta; order Orthoptera; family Gryllidae; genus Teleogryllus; species Teleogryllus occipitalis. The sequence goes on along the minus strand of BLKR01009913.1, from coordinate 74,395 downwards.
TTTTGAAGAGGCTGGAACTCACGGGACAAATACGTGCAGTGTGACTGGCCAGCATGACTGCGAAATGCTTCTGGGATGTCACACCAGCATGTCGTATCAGGCATATCAGCACTATGCCTGAACAAGGTACCCGGTGGCTATATTTGGAACTGGCCGGTGGCGCTGTGACGCAAAGATATCTTGCACCCCATACAGAAATAGTAGCAAGTTTGGTACTCGTACTATAATTGGTTTCCTCTTTATAACGTTTTCTGTAGGGAAAACTTAATTATAATCACCTGCTATATCCGAATTGTCTGGTTGGGAGAAAGTGAGATCTCATTAGGGCGGGATGTTGTCGGAGGAATTTAATTTTGCCGTGCATCCGCCAGGGTTCTTTTATATGCTACAAGCGTGACATAGCTACTGTGTATTTCGAAAATCCGCGCACCTCGTCCGGGATCGAACCCGCGTCCTGCGAGTTCAGAGGGCAGTAAGCTCACTCCTGACCCACCGAGGAGCGCCGATTCCTTGATCGACATCGACCTCTTTCCATGACGCTCGATCATGGGGAATTTTTAAAGTGTGTATTGATTTTTGCGTTCAACGACTATTGTGAGTATTAAGAACTTTATTTTTTGGAAGAATATTTGTTGTTTGTGAAAGGTGATTTTTAGGATGATACTTTCTGAAGTATCTCGTCTTCTTATATCAAAGGTGAATTTTTAACAAAACCCTCATGGTTGGCCCTCTGGTATTCGTTGGTTGTTGTGGAATCTCGTGTCCTCCTTTGAAAAACCAATTTGAAGTCAGGGCTACTTTATTGTGGATTCACGTGAGTGTAACTATGCGTACCGTAATGAGAGGTGTCTAGGCTACTATATTCCTGCTGTGCGAGTGCGAATGAAGGCACGTTCGTCAATCGTGGGCATTGTTTGCTGATCTTGTATGAAGCTGTAAGGTCGAAGGCGCAAGCGAGGTGCATGTGACCGTCCGCTGGGGAGCTCTCGCTGGCAGGGGTTGGCGGTGGCTTTGGGACCGCAGGCGCAAGAGCTAGCACAACATCTCAGTACTCGTGCAACGGAACGGCATTGGAATCGACACCACTTTTGCCTCAATCTTCGAGAGGCAAAGTAAGTACTCGTGTGGTGAGTTGACTTCGGTGAGTTTTTACTCGGAATGACGAATTGGAATCTCTATTGGAAGTTAAAATCTGAATGAAGAAAAGGCTTCTCTCTCTCTCTTTCACACACACACACAAACACACTCGTTCGTGTTGGCTTTCAGAGGCGCGGCGCGGCCTTTCCAGGAACTAAAGCATTGAGAGACACGTTTTACTTCAGGGCAAGTATTTAAATCACCACGTATATCCATGCTGTAGTGAAGCCAGAGTAGGCTAGCATGTAGCGAATTTATAACACTAATGCCGGAATGTAGGAAGTGACACAAAGGTAGCGAGCTGCGAATCTCGTGGAATTTCTCGGACTTCTTTCTTAATGATTTTGAGTGGTTTGCTCGGTTTTCTAAGTCCCATGATGTAACCCCTGGCGTGATGAGAAGTAGGCGATTGAGCCCTTTATGGTCCCACCTGACAGGAATTCGTTTCAAATTTGACCCAGCGTCACTTGACCCTTTCCTGCTTTGAAATGTTCTGGCTTATCTAAGTTACACGAACTGCCGATGAAGCCCTTTTTCGTTGCGAATTTATAACCGACTAATCAGTCGCGCAAAATGAATTTCGTGACTCCTAGCAAACACACTCAGCTCGATAACGTGCGTAAGATGAGCAGCCGACGGTATATTTCAAGAATATATATTCGCTTCTCGGTGCCCCAACCTTTGAGAAATGAGATTTAATAAATTATTGAATTAAATAAAAACAAAAGCGTTTCATCGCTAATTGTGGCGGGATCCCGTATGTGAGTCTTCTGAAAGACGTTTTCACTTAAAAATACTGCTATGAATATGGCATTATCAACAGTTTTGATTCATAATAAAATTTGTGCATAGGAATGATGAGGCTATAAGAGGCGTACCAGTAATCATTAGTTCGTTAGTTCTCATTTTCACCTTTAAATTGATAAATTTATTGCTTTCAGAAGAGAAAAAAAATGCATTTTAGGTACGCATGATTGTCCACAATTGAATTAAGTAATTAAATTACAACTTTCTTAGTTGAAATTATCGTACAAGAGGGCTATTATAATGAGCATTATTTTTTATTATTCAAAGCGAAAAAATCAGGTACACTTCTGTTATCACCACTGTCAAAAAATGTTGGTCTTGGTGAAGTCTGGTTGTGAATGGTTTTTACGGTTGCCAAAAGAAACAAGTGAAAGAGTTGTGATCTGGGCTTCGAAGGCTGAGGTGTCTCAGCCTTCGACGCGGCGTCATGTCACCCGGACTCATCATGACTCTGGCCGCGGAAGACTACGATATCAAGTGAGAGAGTTGCTTACCAAGTGAGATATGTTGAAGATTTTTAGTACATTGAGAAAGAGATTGTAGTATCAAATTATTGAATAATTGGGAAGAGATAAATTGCTAGTTATTGTGAAGAAATCGAATCAAATGAACGAAGGAAAACAAACACGCTCCTTTGTTCACGAGCATGCTGTCCACATCTCATATTCGATTCCCGGATGGGGTCAAAATTACATTGCGTTTTCACTGCTATGTTCCGGTTATTAAATTCCGAATTAAATAATTCATAATGCTACCGGTGAAGTCGATACCTTGTAATAAATTAAGAAAAACAGTTGACTATCAATGTTTTTAAAATTTCAAAAACAGGATTTCGTCGTCCGCCCAATCGCAACAAGCTTTGATGTTCGCTACGCGATTGCAAATATCTTAAATATTAAAAACATTCACATCTAGATAAAACTTGTTGCCAAAGCTCATTTGGACGTAAATTGCTAGTGAGATTGTGCTCAAAATGTTGTGTACATTTCAGCTTTATTTCTAGGGGTCTCATAAATTTTAAACGAATGCCTATAAGGCATTGAGGGGTAAAATTACGATTGATTGGTGTTTCCTGGCGCCCAAACTGCTAAGGGCATTATTCCCAAAAGTGTGGTGCATGTTTTTATCGCGGGAGGTGGTGATCTTCCCCGCTGGATGATATCCGCCGCCGACCAACACGTCGGTTTGCGAGATTTTCCCAACCAGTTACCACCCCAGGCACCGCCCAGCCGGAACAAGCTCTAAGCTCCCGACATGTACAATAGTGCAGTGCATGTAAACGGGAGTGGAAGTAAGGGTATGTAAAAGTGTAAGTAAGGAAGGAAAAATCGCGCACGGTCCGTTACTCGTTTGTTTAGGGTACTGCTCCGGCATTCGCCTGATGTTGATCGGAGAAACCACGGAAAACTGAGGATGAGAGCAGCCGGCCGATACAATTCTCTCCCAGACGGCAGTTGAACGCAATTACGATTTATGTGCAGTGTTGTATTGCGAAGTGGAGTGAAAGGAATGTATAAGAAAAAGCGTAATGTTCCGAGTAATGCACTACAGTGAGGGTATGGTGAGGTGTAGTGGGGTGCTGTGAAGGCTTGGGCTGTGCAATTTCTTAATATTTTGCGGAGCATTTTATTGTTGGTAAATGTAAGCTTAATGAGTGTTAAGATATTCTGCCAACAAGTTCCCAAATTGAATTGCAGGATTAAAAGTTAAATCTAATCTAACCTAAATCTAACATAATTACCTCTGAAAAAAGAAGAACATATTAACGCTATAGATAGAGGGAAATTCGAAGAACAGGTTAACCAAAATTGCTAGTAAATGCAAAGTTGCTCAAAATCAGGTAGATTATTGGATACACCTTGTAGGGCAATATTAGACAACTGTATAAACGAAAGATAAAATTATTTTTGGTTACCTAACCCTCTAATTTAAACTTAAATCATAAGATTCGATGGATTGTTTTATTTATTTAATGTTAAAACCAGATAAATGTGCGACTTACTGTTAGGATAAAATTGTTAGGATACTGCGCGAAATATCTTCCAAATATGGCTATTATTCCTGCGCTCCTGACTGATTTGACTAAAGGCTAGGCTAACACAACATACTTTCTCGCATTATTTGTAACTTTTGCAAAAAAAAATCCGAAAATTCAGAGTTCAACGATCTACAAAAAGGAAAACTAGTTGTGCTAATACAGCATTTACTTTCTCCCCCGTCCTTTCACGCAAAATGACGCGAAAAGTTGTGAAATTTCTACAAAATTTTACGTGGACTTATTTCAAAATCTATTTTTAAGGAACATGCTTCATTAAGAAAAAAAATCTCTATCTTCATAAAAGTAGTTGTAAGAAGACGCCGTAAAAACTTGATTTCTTCAATTTTCGAAAAATCAGGGTTTTCAACGAACATGAGACCTGCACCATTCTCTTAAATGTACTGTTCCCCTATCCAACAACAAAATTTAATCAAAAACCATTTAATCAAAAGCCATTTTTTTAAATTAGGGAAATGTCCCGGGGTAAGTTAAGTACCTCCAAAATAAAAATATGGGTTTCAAATTCAGAGGGCCGCGACATCGGCCAGATCGATTGGGGAATATCAATTTTGGAGAAATTCAGCTGAACGGTTTACCCACTAGCGTTGTTCACAGACGGACGGACGGACGGACGGACGGACGTGTTGCCGTCATTCAGTTTTTCGTTGTCAAGAACCTACAAAACATGAATTCTGACTACACCACGTGATAGCGTTTTTTTTTCTAAATTTAGCAACTGGATTTATCCTCACTTTCTTTACCATGGTCCTGTAATAAGAATGTTTAGCCAAAAATTCGCCATTTTTTCGCGCTGCATTATATAACTTTCTCTTTTCTGCGTAGGCGGTACCGAGAAATGAATATTTGGAGCGTTTTTGGAGAGAAAAGTGTTTAATAAAATTTAAGATGTGTTTATATTTCACGCAAATTTGCACGAAAATTGGTCATATTTTCGAAAAATTCAACATTCCTTATTTCAAGATGTCATTAAAGAACAGAATTTATTAAGAAAAATTCTCCATCTTGAATATTATATTTGTAGGAAGACCTCCCTTCCCCCCAAAAAATTGCTCTTTTGCAGTTTTTAGAAAAATGCGGGGATTTGTAGAAATGGTTGAGACGCTAGTGTTGTTCACCGACGGGCAGACGAACGGACGTTTTGACTCCCAATTCAAATATGGGAGAACAATGGAACTTGACTTGTGTGTTGATGATAACAATATCCAGAGTATCCAAGAATTTGTTTTGGTCGTGGGGGTAGTGTGTTAGTTCAGGGGGAGGAATTAGATGCAATTTTAAATCTACCTTATTATTTTAGAAAATTGTAGTCCTGCGGTTTTGGTATTTCTGCAGACCCAGTTAACGTTTTTGGCATTGTTGGCATTTCGCCAACAATTATTGAGGGAGTCTTTTGTTGGACTAGTGATCCAAATTGGTGCTATGAATTTTGATTTTGGGAGGTTTGTAGGCTACTATGAGAGTTATTATTCTGTTATCTAGTGGAAATTTAATGTCTACTGTTTCTAATCCAGAGGTATGGTGTAAATTAGTTTGAATTGTGATACAGATTTTTTGATTAGAATTAAAACACTGTCTCTCTTTGAATTTATTCTGTCTGATTTATGATTATTATATCTAGGTAATTTGAATGTTTCGTTCGGTTTTAAGTGTGTTTCAGTAATGCATGCTAATTTGATCTGTTTGGCTTTTAAGAAGAACGACAATTCTGTTTTCTTATTGTTGATGCCGTTGGCATTCCAATTTAGTAGATTTAGTGGTTAGTGTGTTATAGAGCCATGATTGCTAATAGAAATGTCAATGAGGTTTGTATATTGCTGATTATTGCCCGAATTATTGAGCTGATTATGTTTACGATATGAGTTGTAACGGAATTTATTAGGGAGTGTATGACTGAATTATTATTATTGTTATTATTACTGGAGTTTGTGTTGTTTAGGGCAGGTCGGTTTTGGTTGGGTTGATGAAGTGGATTCGAGTTGGAGGTTGTTGTTGGGACGAAAGAAAAATTAGGAATGCTGTTTGTGGGTGCGAGGTATGTGAAATTGTGAAAAGGTAAACGAGATTAGGTATTATTGTTGGGTTTGGTTCTGCGGTTGGGAATTTTTAGATGGGGCTGTACATGTTCTCAGCGAGAAGCGCTTTTCACTGAGCGTAGTTCTCCACTATGAGCCCCTTTAGGGGGGTGAGGTTCAGCTAGTTTGTGTAGAACAGGCATTCGTCAGAACGAAAGTCTTCGCGATGTGGCCCGTTGAATTTCTTACACAAAGGGGTGAGCATTTTATTTGGACAATTTACCGAATAATGATCTTTTGAGCGGTAGATACAGGCTAAGGTATGGTAACAATTATTGCGGATATGACCAAGGTTTAAACACCTCAAGCATTGTATTGGTCCTTTGGTTGTGCGTCTAAGGGAAGAAATAGCGGTTAGCCAAGATGAAGGAACTCATTGGACTTGTCAGAGAGCAACTCGTTACTGCATCCAGTAAACAGAGTCCAGAATGTATTCAGACCTCCATTTCACTGGCCAGCAAAATTTGAACTTTTTTATGTTATAAGGGAAACAGAAGGTGTTATGATCTACTTTATGTTTATTTTAAAACTTTTTACATAACTTTTCCATCACCCAGGGTTTTCGAGTAATCACATCAAAGACATTTCTCGTGTCTATCTGTAGTATTATATCTTAGCTGAAATTACATTTACTCGCCTAAAATGTATGTGAATTGGATTTTCGACTACTTCGCTTGAGGAACATCTCTTTTCAGCGGCCAACAATAGTCTGCCAACATATTTGGGCACCATTTATCCTGGTAGCGCCTTTCCATTTCCGCGATGTCCTGGTGGAAACCTCGGGAGTGCAGAAAGCGTATTTTCAATGACAGATTACATCCCATTATCTTGTAATTCTCAATCATCTCACTGACATGTTCTCTGTAGTTTTCAGACCTGAAGTTTCCTATAAAGTTTGTTACAACATTTTGAAAGATGGGAATGCAGTTGCTTCTTGCGTATTTAACTCGCTTTCAAATTGCGTATCGTTCATTAGTTCCCTTATTTGAGGACCAAAAAATATTCCTTCCTTTAGTTTAGCATTGCTGATCCTTGGGAACTTATTTTTCAGGGGAAACATGCACTACCATTACGATCCATAGCTTTTACGAAATTCTTAATCAAACCTAGTTTGATACGCTGTGGAGGCAATAAGATTCCGTTCCATTTTCATGTCCTGATTTAAATGACTCTTTTTTCGGCCAGTTCTTTTTAATATAATGATTACATTTATCGCTACTATTCCACTTGAACAAGAAGCAACAAAATTGTTAATACCCAAGTTGTAATTCTAGTAAAATGGCTATAACTTTGAAATCCCCACGTATCTGCCAAGAAAAATTGTCATACTTGATAGCGGATAGTAAGTTTCATATTCACATAATTTTCCTTCAAATCAACTGCAAGGGCTAAAGCAGCGGATGAATATGTTTCCATGATGTAGTAACACTCCTGTCAAACTTGTTTTCGAGGAGTGTATGAACAAACGCCAATCCTCAGATTGATGCTCAACGCACAGTAACTGGAACAAATTTTCAACATCATTCCGGAAAAGTAGGTCCTCCTCTTTAGAAAACAAATGGTGAAATTCTTTTTGACGTTGGCAGAAAAAAACTTACATTGGCGTCACTCTCCAATAGCTTCCATCCTTTCAATCTTGAGGCGAGTCATTCTACCTTGGCTTTCCTTAAAACAAGATCAGAAACCGAATCATTTAAATTCTCCTGTATTACAAAGTGAGGTTTATTTATAGTCAAATGAATTTTAGCTTCGCGCCATATCACAGGGACTTGAAAAGGCGTATGACGGGAACCTCCCAGCCAGCCACTTAATAGTGTTATACATTTGGCAAAACAGATTTCCAGAGCCCATGTCTTGTTTTGGTTTATTTTGTTGTTGAAATAAAAACAGGCATGAACGTTTCTTATTAGAGGAGTAAACTGTCGCCTCTGTGCTTTGAAAGTCAGCTCACCATACACGTAACTGAAATGGTTTTTTATTATTAATGCACATTCGAGACATGATTCTTATACACTATACACTTCTATCAAAAATCGGTATTACACACTTCTATCAAAAATCCAATTGACAACGGAATAATACACAGAATTAGCTTCTTTTAAGAAACCTATTTATCTGCAAACTTCACCTTAAATTATATTTTTGTAGTGAAAGGTCATTGACATTGTTGTAACTCGAGAATTCAAGGTAACAATCACCAAACATTACAAGTCCATTGTTGACACAATGAAATAAAATTTAAATGCTCCTTCTAACCAGCATCTTATATGCCACAAATGTTAATAAACACGAAAAAAATATTTTCAAAATTACAAAAAAGTCGTGGGTAATGGAAAATTTCTGACTTCGTTTTTGGAATGAGCAGGTGAAAATACATAAGAAACATCATAAATTGTTTATGTAACCAAATCATTGTTTACCAGTATTACCAGTGAATTTTCAAGACTGTACTATAAATAATGCCACCATATGATGTCACAGAAAATGGTGAACAAATTTTACAGCTGGTGTGTTTATGGGGTTTGTGGCACCCCTAAATCCATTTTTAAAACGGTTTTATTGGCGCCGATGTTCTTGCATCGGAGACTAAGTTTTTTTCGAATTGGGATGTTGCGAATTGGTATGCAACAATGACATTCCGCGCCACGAATCGGTAACAGAATTTCTGTGAATTATTTGTCATTGTTGTGACATGATGTACTTGTATGAAAAGTAGTTATAATTGTGTAGCTGTATAAAAAGAAGTTATAATTGTCAAATTTGTGTAAATATTTAGTTTTTTCACTAAATGTTGTACGATTTGTAATAAGTTTTACAAAAAATCTCGACTGAGATGTGATAATTCGGAGAGAATGTGTGGTATAAATAGTGTTAACTATTATTAAAGGCGAGAAAGTACGTGCTGTTTTAGCACCCCTAGTTTAGAAGATAACGTTTTGATTTTTTAAAATTTAGATTTGCACTCGGTTTTTAGCATAGAGATATGTTTACTCCAGGAGAGTGTTTGTTCAAACAACATTCCAAGAATTTTCCAAGTATTAGTTGTGTGAAGCTCTTGTCTTCCATTTTTAGTTTATTATTAGTTACCAAGTTTTTCCTATTTTCGGAGAATACTATTAATTTAGATTTTGTTTACGATATGATGATGCCATTGGAATTAGCAAATAGTATAGAAGATAATAGTGGTAACGGGCAAATCAGTATGGGCGGCACAAGCGACAAGTATTTCTCCTGCAGCCTTGTGGCGTGAGGTGTACACTACAATATAGACGCATGCGTCAACTTTATTTATTTATTTATTTACTTTACGTCAAAAAACAGTTAAAACTGCGTATGACGTGCAATGGGGAAAAGTGAATTGTGTGCACATTTTCAAAATTCTGTGATTCCTACACTAAGTCATATACTACTTGAATTTTGAATTGACAAGAAAAAAAAAGATCCCATGTAATAAAATCTTTAATCTCCCATGTAATGAAAATTTTCAAGGATAAATAAGCAATAAATTTTGGGCTCTTTATCCATGTTGTCCTTCGGAAATAATACTTCCTGCCGCGACAACATGGAAACGATAATTTGAATAATTGTATTTCCCACTTTGAATAATTGTATTTTCCCATTAGTATAAAGAGTCTGTACTATTTTTTTGACATTACTTTTTATGGCAGCCTTTGGAGATGTTTTTATTCTTTGCTTTATATTTATTAATATAGATTTTCCTCATAATATTCATCTAATCAACATCATTAAGACTTCTATTAGCATGTAGAGCAAACTGTAGAATGGGAAAGAAAGAATAAGACATTTTATAAGAATCGGTGAAATATAATATTTTTTAAATTTAAAGTGTAGTTGCTCTGCACTTAAACATGCATCACGTTTCTCAATTTATCATTTTTTTCATTTCACAGTTTTGTTCAAACTGTCATCTTTTCATGAACATTTTTTAAAAATTAATTCATTGAACTGCTTAGGGCAGAGCATCAAATAACAATCACTGCATACATTTTCTTCAATCAAATTATCTCTCAGAAAACTGCTAACAAACTTGCTTTTCACGTCTGAAAAGTTGGTACTCACAAATTATTCCATTCTGTTAGTGGAAATGATATGTCAGTTATATTTTTTTTGTTTTCTCATTAACGAAATTATTATTATTATTATTATTATTATTATTATTATTAATATTATTATTAATATTTTAAAAAACCGTAAAATGATACTGAATGGAATGACGATTCTTTTGCAATTTGTAATTATTTCTTTCGTAGACGCCAGAAACGCTACCCCTTCTTGCCATTTATACAAAAAGGAACTTTACAAAAATAATAAAAAGGTCTTGACGAATATTGAAGAAACACCAATAAGGTATGCTCTCTCACTTGCTGGTAAATAATGATTCTTCCCGTGTTCGCACTCGCAATTCCAGCTGAGCGTAATGGCTAGCGTATCGGACTGTTGTACCCGAGTTTGCGGGTTCAAACCAGATCGAAGCCATGGATTTTTGAGGGCGAAAAAATCCTTCGTACGCCTTCGGAGGGGAAGAAAAGCCGGCTGTCCCATGTAGTAGATTTACTGCATGTAAAATATCCTCAAGCCTAAATGGAGCCTCTGAGCAAAATGGAGTTCCGCCTGATTCGTCGCCCAATATAATACCTCCTTTCTCCGCTAGGTGGTGAAAGGAGCGTAGCGAAATTTGCGTGGTTAGACGGAAGAGCGGGCCTGATGGCCCGAGTCTCGCCACGTAAGGCATTAACTAACTGAAGCGAAGTTACGGGCATCCCCCACGCCGCGCACAGTCTGCATGACGTTGGAGATGTGATGTGTGCATGTAATGGACATCTCCGGTGTATCGAACGTGCTCCAGATATTGTTAAATATTGAATTTTGAACTTGTGTGCTGTATAAATTACTAATAATGTAGTTACCTTATATGTTCTACACACATTCAATAAACCATTGAATGTAATATTGAAACGATTAGTGGTATTTCACTAATTAGTAAGGTTGGTTAGGTTAAAATTTTCGCGGGCGAACAGTGAAGGTCTGTATTGCTCCAGTGTACAAAACCTACGGGTGATCTGCACATAACTGGCAAAGTGAACGCTTGGAGGAAGGAATTTATTATTTCGAAAGGTGTTTTCGAAGATTTTGTGTGTAAAATGTGAAATCTTTCTACTCTCCCATCGATAAACTGAAAGAAATTTCTAAACTTTAAATTTCACAGAAAAAGAAAATATGACAGATAAAATTAATGTTACTTTCCTTTTGAAGCTGATGGGCTGTAAAGAATCCAGGTTACCAAGTTTATCAATATTACATTGGACATTCTGCTGCATTTAAAAGCCATCTTCGATGCGTCTGGGAAATGTAGTGTCAAGAGGTAGTAGTCACTATTATAATATACATTTTATTGAGATTCCCATGTCATTTATGCTGTAATGTAAGTTCCAGCAAAGCGTAAGTCAATTACGCTTTATGATCCGTTACTGACATAAAAATGATGAGCCAAGCCTAATTTTTAAAAGTATAATATCTTCATGATTGTCAAGCTAATCTCCAATCATTCTACCTCTTTTGCCAGTTTTCACCGAACGCCAGAGGGTTTGTGGCTATTGAAATCACCTTAAAAAATGGTTTTGGGTTTCCTCAATAATATTGTCAAATTCATTAGTCTCCAAGTCTTGACTATTCGGAAGATGCAGGGTGAAAATAGTAAACGTAAACATATGTTTCATTTTAACAGCAGAAGCTTTTAAAGTATTGTAGTGTGGAGGGGGATTTCGCGCAGTAACATTTCAACATTCACAAAAATCGCCACTCCTCCACTAGCGATTTGAGCATTGTGTTGGTTGATATCATAGGCTTCCGCGGCCAGAGTCATGATCTGGGCTGCCCGGTGACGCTGCGCCGGTTGCTGATTCACAAGGGCTAGTCCAACTCTTGTGAAGTGTCCTTAACCCTGTCCCTATCCTTATTCCTTCCCAAATCTGGCCGTTGGGTAGTGACGCAGGAGCGCGTACGCGGAGATGCTACCTGGCGGTCCTCTTGACAACTGACTGGGAGGTGACGCGACATGACAGAAAGGTAATAGAGGATTACTCCACAAGTGCGCAATGTAATGAAGGATTACTCCCCAGCGCAAAGCGCTCAACGCCCCTAAACGGACTTGGAGACGCGTTGCGTCAAAATCGTAGACGTAACAAATTATATATATATATATATATATATATATATATATATATATATATATATATATTTGGGTCGTAAGTTCAATATAATTAAGTGGAACATTGTAGTCATTAGTTTCATTACTAGTCTGTTGAAATTTGGTCAGTCATTTCCTGAAGGACTTTTTTAAATTTCAATTTATTAATTAAACGTAAAACATATACTGATTAACCTTACGTCCAGGTAGTGTAGGATGGATTTCTCACTTAACATTCTGACTCGGTTTTGGTATTTGATATTTATTATTACAGTTTGCTTTGAGCCAACACTCGGTGGCAAACATGATTACAGTTAAATTAGGACAATTACAAATCTACGAAAAATTTACAATTAAATTAGAGGTTGATATCCTGATTTCTAATTAATTTCCTGAATTATCTCTAAATTGACACTCATCCTAACACTTCATTTCACTACACTACACTATACACACATACTGCCCAGTCCCTCCACTACACTTCTTCACTTCACTGTGTAGGGGATGTGACCATAAGTAACAACAACAATAATAACAATATTATAATAAGAACGTAAAAATGACACCAAAGTCAATAAGTGTTAATAATGATTATTTTGTGTTAATAGTGATTATAAGTGTTAATAATGATTTATTTTTCTCAAAGCTTTCATTTCTCTTTAACGCATGCTTTCCTATTAAAAAGAGAAAATTAAACATTTCACGAAAAAATAATACTTGGATCACAAAAGGAATTAGAACATCGTGTAAAAATAAACGTACTCTACTTTATTTCTAAACGTCATGACGTATCTCAAGATTTCCTTATCTACTTTAAAAAAATACAAAACATTGTTACGAAAAGTCATAAGGCAGGCTAAAATCATGAAAAACGATCAGGATATTTTGAACTCAAATAATAAAACAAAAGCAATGTGGAATATAATAAACAATACTACCAAATCAACTAGAAAAACCGTAGAGAATGTTGTTTTAAAATATAACGATATAAATGTGAACGATCCGGCAACAGTGGCTAATCTCTTAACCAATACTTTTCGAGAATTGCTGCCGATCTCACTCAGGGTCTTCAGCCACAAGAAATTCAAAAACAGACAGTTCACCCAAAATTTTAGACACAATGTTCGTTTCCGAAACTTCTTCCTATGAAATTCTCAAAATAATCGGTAAACTAAAAAATAAATATTCGTCCGGTTTAGATGAATTCCCGGATTCTTTGTTAAAGACTTGTGCGTATGCCATTATACACCCGTTAACTCACATATTTAATGCATCTTTATGCACTGGAACGTTTCCAGATATTTTCAAAACAGCTAAAATTAAGCCGCTTTTCAAAAAAAGGCAACAAAAATGAAATTCAAAATTATCGGCCCATTTCTCTTCTATCAGTTTTTTCAAAAATATTAGAGAGACTTTTTTACGTACGAATGGAAACCCTTCTCACTAAACACGACGCGCTTTCAGGTTGCCAACATGGATTTAAGAAAATCAAAATCAACGGGGAAACAGCTATATTTTCTTTTCTTAAAAAGATGTCGCCTCATCGTGGATCAAAACGAGGCACCTATTGGATTATTTTGGGTTCTAGACTTTGACATCATTGATCATGACATTTTACTTTCAAATTACCTTCATATGGAATTCGTGGTATTGCTCTAGATTGGTTATGTTCGTACCTTAAACAACGATCTCAGAGAGTTGAAATACCTTACTGGAATGATGGAACATTACGTACGCACCTTTCGGACTCTTTGCCCATTGCATGTGGAGTTCCTCAAGGATCGATTTTAGGCCCTATTCTGTTCCTACTTTACGTAAACGATATGCCCTCGACGATTCGAAACGGAAGAACGGTTCTCTTTGCGGATGATACGAGCATCCTTTGCAATAAAGAAACCGTAAATAGTACAATATCAGATGTTTCAAATTGGTTCCGAAATAACAAATTAATAGTAAACGAAAAGAAAACGGTTTTAATGCAGTTTCCATTTCAAATAAACAATTCTGTGCTCCATTGAAAATGAACAGTGTACCATTGACTGATGTTAGGGCAACAACATTTTTAGGTCTCTCAATTCAGTCAAACCTTAAATGGAACGTCCATTTAAATGAATTGAACACAAAATTAAGTTCATTATGCTACGCGTTCAGAATTCTTGCAAATTCAGTCAGCCTTCATACTGCTCGTTGTGTATACTTCGCGAATGTTCATTCCCGCCTGAGATATGGCATAATATTCTGAAATCATCCTTATAGCTCCCAGACTTTTAGATTACAAAAACGAATTGTACGAATAATAACCAAATCCCACCCACGTGATTCATGTAAGCCTCTCTTCATTAATCTAGGAATTCTACCATTACCGTGTCTTTTTATTTACGAATCAGTGGTTTTGTAAAAAATGACTTGCTTAAGGGCGGGAATATATTTTCAGAAAATGCCGAAGTCTATTACTATAACACTCGACGTAGAATCATATTCATCAGGTGACAGTATCAACAGCTCATTACAAAAAATTCACATACAATACATGTACATTATTTTACAACACTTTGCCAGATGACATTAAACGATTGAATTCAATAGAAAAGTTTAAATCACAAGTGAAATCGTTTCTGCTGCATAACTGTTTCTATACAATTAGAGACTATACTGAGCATCACAAAAAAAGTAACATTAATTTTAACAATGATACATAATGCATTATTTACCATTTGGACTGTATAAATAAGTATAAACAACCTGTAACAACTATTGTACTACAGCTTCCGGGTCAATGACCCCCATCTCGATCAGGTTTTTCGTCCAGTTTCACTGATCCATTGAGCAAATGCTGAGATGGCCCCTTGTTTTGCTTCTGGACATAAATGTAACTTCATTTTCTGTGCACGTCTTCTAGAATTCAGTGGGAAATACAATTATTCAAATTATCGTTTCCATGTTGTCGCGGCAGGAAGTAATAAGAGCCAAAATTTATTGCTTATTTATCTTTGGAAATAGATTTTATTACATGGGAGTTTTTTTGTTGTTTTTTTCTCCCTTTCAAAATTCAAAATTTATTGCTTATTTACCCTTGAAAATAGATTTTTTACATGGGAGTTTTTTTGTTTTTTTTCTCCCTTTCAAAATTCAAAATTTATTGCTTGTTTATCCTTGAAAATAGATTTTATTACATGGGAGTTTTTTTTCTCCCTTTCAAAAATTCAAAATTTAAGTAGTATATGACTTAGTGTAGGGATCACAGAATTTTGAAAATGTGCACACAATTCACTTTTCCCCATAGCACGTCATACGCAGTTTTTAACTGTTTTTTGACGTAAAATAAATAAATAAATAAATAAATAAATGATGATAATTATGATATAATAATAATAAAAATAATAACGATAAGTGTCTCGGTATTATTAGTGATGATCTAGATGGAATTAAGCAGGATCTAGATGGAATGTGTGATGATCTAGATGGAATTAAGCAGATCTAGATGGAATTAAATTTGACTACATTAGAAGGAAGAGCCTCTAGTGCTTTTGCAGGTAGTTGTTCCTAAAGTGCGATTCAAAAAGGAGAATTTGCCTATACGAGTTTATTGCTTTCTACATCGTATTTTCCAAGGATGGTCTCCTCTGCTTTTATAATCCGATTTCTGTAATCTTTTACCGATATCTGTTCATGCTATGTCCCTCTGAATGTCTTGTACATTACTCTTAGTTAAAGACTCCTATTAATCTCGTCTATCACCTATACGCCCATGATTTACAAACTTTCCGGCCCGTATTTCGATTTTATCACGCCTCGATTTGCCTTTTTCTGTACGTAAATCTTAGTTATGATCAGATTTTATTTTAATTATCTTAGGTAGACTGCTAGAAGCGGATTTCGTTTTACTCATTTCTCCTAAGTCCTTTTTCAGTAGATGTGCCAGATATATCCGAATGGTTACATTAGGGAACACGATTTTTACTTCCAGGAATCTATAGTGCGGAACGAACTCAATTTTATCTCTAGATTACAAATATCACAATAAAAATACCATATCATGTCCGTTTTTAAATTCCGTATTTTTATACCGTATCGTACCGTATTTTGCTATTAATGCAAAACATTTAAATTGCACCTGTAAGATATGTAGAATCTACATGAATAAAATCTATTTAAAAATAAAATATTTGTTCAGTTCATCTATGCCACTTTCATGAGAGATCAACAAAATTAGACTTTCGTTTTTTTTTACATTCTTTATTCCAAGATTGCAGTCTTTATTATCGTGTCTGGAAGTCGCCCTCAATTACGAGTAGGTCTTAGAGGATGCTTTGAAAATGTCACTGCCCCCTCCTACTGCGCATCAGTCACCGAAAGACATTATTTTAGCGCCTTTGCTTATCGCAAGGATGGTATACAAGTGTTGCGGTGGCAGATTCTGAGTCAGTCGGCGACATGCAGAACTGTACTCGCAGTGCGCGTGAAGTTCGCTCTGGTTTGCGTGTGCCTCAAATCCATTAATCCATTAATTACAGTCGGTGAGTTTTATAAAGTGAAATTCTCCACATGATCTGTTGAATTGAATCGGTTCGATAAAATGCAAATCATTTCACATCGAAAGTGTGCGAATTAACCCGATAACTTCTGTTACGTTTGTACAAGATTTACACGCAAACTTCAAAGAAAAAGTATATATCAAATTACAAAACTTTCGTATTATTTATACATTGGCTGTCATGTTTGTGATCAGTACAAACCATGGGCTGCTCACCAGCGTTGTCACCTGTGCGACGCACCTTAGGTTGCGGTTGTATGGAAAACTCGAATCATTGTCATTCGCTGTACCAACATTGTGGAGAAAACAAATCAAGAAATATATCAATTTACTCCGGGTAAACTACAAATACTTGCTACTAAGAAATAACTACCTACTACTTGATACTAAAAAATATGTACCTGGAAAATTATAACGTATTCAGATAAATATTTATATCAAATATAAACATATAAATATCATTTTATAATATATAAAAATATTTTTTTCCGTACTCGATAATGACAATAACTTTTTGTTGAAACCTTGTGCGCATTGAGCAATTGAAAATAAAACAAGATTGTAATAATTAACTGACTTTAAATTTAATGGGATAATTTAATAATAATAATAATAATAATAATAATAATAATAATAATAATAATGAATAATCCAGAAGCCCTACCATCATTTTTAACTTATGGATTAATTTATCTTATCTCCAAATCCAAAATACCCAGCTCTGATCCCGGGAAATATAGGCATATTACATGCTTACCAACTTTATACAAATTACTAACTTCCATAATAACAGAAGATCTATCAGCATCTTAAAGACAATAACATCCTGGCTGAGGAGCAAAAAGGCTGCAAGAGGGGGTCACAGGGCTGCAAGGAACAGCTCATTATAGATGCGGCAGTCTGTGGACATGTGAAGAAAACAGGAGGGACGTTATATACAGCGTATATTGACTATCAAAAATCCTTCGGCAGCTTACCTCACTCCTGGCTAATTGATGTGCTTGATATGTATAAAATGGACCCATTGGTTGTATCGTTTCTAAAGGCACAGATGCAAAGGTGGACAACCAGATTGCACATTTGCACGCAAAATAATCATGTCAATGCAGGAGACATACATATGTACGTAAACAAGGAATCTTCCAAGGAGACTCTCTTAGTGCTCTGTGTTTCTGCCTTGCTATGAATTCCCTATCGACTTTGTAAAATAAAGATCAAATGGGCTACAAAATCAACAGCAAAATCGATCATGTACGCTTATCCGACCTGCTCTACATGGACGACTTAAAATTATTCAGCACCACAAGAGAAAAGCTTAATCATTTGCATGACACTACTGCAAAATTTAGCAATGATATTGAAATGCATTTTGGCGTTGAGAAATGTTAACTAAATGCTTTGCGGAAAGGAAAGTGGCAACATCAGATGGAGAAGGAAATGCTAAACACGAACGAATTCATGCCATGAATCCTGAGGAATATTACAAATATCTTGGATATTTACAAAAATCTAATGTTGACCAAAAAATTACTAAATCTAACATTACCCAGAAATTTAATACTCGTCTGAGTAAAATTCTGAAAACTAAACTCAGTGCTGGCAAGAAAATTAAGGCTATTAATACCTATGTAATTCCAGTGCTGACCTACAGCTGTGGTATTGTCAGATGAACACAAACCGAACTAGATGTATTTAATACAAATTGCATAGTACTTTGTACCAGATTTAGATGTCACCACCCTAAAAGCGCAGTTGAGAGATTCCACCTACCTAGGTCTTTAGGAGGAAGAGGTGTCATAGATATTGTTAATTTCCATCACCAACAACTGGAGAGACTGCGTCAGTTCTTCCACGAAAAAGCAAATGGAAGCAAGATACATCGGATTGTAATATACATTGACCACCAAAATTACATCAGACAAATTTTTGTCTGATGAAAAAATGAATCTACAAAAGCAAATACAGACCAATGAAATGAAAATCAGCAACTGGAAAGAGAAGCAACTTCATGGACGCTACCCATACCAGACAGAGGGAGAACTGATGGACCGTAAGTCGTCAATTAAATGGCTGTGCTTGGGAGAACTTTTTGCGGAAACAGGGTTTCATGGTAGCTATTCAGGACCAAGTAGTATCAACTAAAAACTACCGTAAATTTATCCTGAAAGACACTAACGTTCGTGTTGACAAATGTCGGCTATGTGGAGAACATAGGGAAAATATAGATCACATTATCAATGGATGCAGCCCTCTAGCATCCTCAGAATATACAAAACGACATGACGACGTTTGTAAAGTGGTTTATCAGCAACTATGCCACAATAATCTTTTGACGAGTAACCGAACACCATACTATAAGTACACACCCGAACCAGTCATTGACACAAGTAATCACAAAATGTACTGGAACAGATCCATCATAGGTCTGTATCATCTAATATACTGGACATTGTATGGCATGACAAGAAAAACAAAAAGTTGTATCTGATTGATGTTGCGGTCCCGCTAGCTCTCAACATTCCAAAGAAAAGAAGTGAAAAAATTCTAAAATATCAACCTCTGGCAAACGAGATAAAGGAAATGTGGAGTGACGTGGAAATGGTGACGATTGTACCAATAATTCAAGGCGCCACTGGTGAAATTCCTAAGTTCCTAAGTTCCTACATGAATCCCTGGCTGAACTGCAACTGAAGAAGGGGTTATACATCCAGATGCAGAAGATTGTCATACTAGACACATGTAATATCGTGAGGAAGTTTCTGAATATTGATGGTTGATCCAGTGCTGATTATGTCAGTTGGAACGTGTATCTCGGTCACTATGAACAAGAGTTCATGGTAACCGAGATTCACGAGTGGAAACAAGTTAAAATGTGATTGTGATAATAATAATAATAATAATAATAATAATAATAATAATAATAATAATAATAATAATAATAATAATTTCCCCGCAGAATTTGGATATAATGAGTAATTAACATGGTGAACAGTTTCATCAAGATATTGCAAAAATGGAGAAGAAATAACAAGGGCCAAGGATCCTGCAATGATAGATTATTCCTGGTGTCTTGTCAGACAGAGTAAACAGCAATACAAGTTAAGTGACCAGGAGCGAAAAGCATTTTTAAGCAATGCAATAGGAATTTCTCCTCCCAAGATGTTTCAATATTATTGTACGAATATTCGTATTTCATTTTTAACTTATTCTTACCTCTTATGTAGCGTGCTCATAAAGTTTTGTAGTAATACAGTATGTACCATTTCTTTCTATTCGTACACCTGATATCCTTTTCAATAAATACAGGATAATACAACTACATGGAGAAAAGACAACATTGCCATTGCTTTGATACCTAAACTCAATAATTTATTTTCTAATACATTATGGGGAACACTGGGGCACACATTCGACAAACTTACCCTCTTGTTTCGAGATATTAATGGTCTAATGGGGAATCCCTGATCTGACAACGTGATTAACTTATATTCAATAAGAAGTTTATCTGCCATCGCTTTACTTGTAAGGTACAAGTACAGTGTTATTTGAAATTTTGAATGCAAATCTGATTTGTGATGGATCTATTATATTAGCCAGTGCTTAAATGAAATCATTAATTGGAGCAGATTTTGCTGAATCGGTAACTCTTACTGTATCCTTTTTAAGGAACCTTGATAACCTTGTGCGTTGCTCATTCTGGTTGATGTCAGATATGTAGAACTGGTAAATGGTTGATCTCGTGGTGTGGGATCAATATTTGTTCTTGTATGATGTATATTGAGTATAGTTGTTTAAACATACATACTCGAAACACGCCAAACACAGAAGAGAGCACACTAACATGCTCTTTAACTTTAACTTGTCTATACGAATTTATTTGGCACTACCACACAACTCGCTGAGGCCGTTGCTCCGGTAGGAGACGTCCGAATAGTTCGGTGTGGCGACGAGAACTGTCACCGTGCATTTACACACCTCGGTAATAATAGTTTCCTGCTGAAGCACACTGCGTTGACGGGTATTTATAAATCATAATCATCCTTCTCTACCTGCTCCGCCTGCCCTGGTTGTTACTATCATCGTTGCTACATACATTAATGCTATGCGCAGCTGTCAACAGATACAATGTTGCATTGTCCCGGCAAACGTTCACTAATAATTGTAACCTCAAGTACTCCGAATTTAGCTGCGCTCTTGGAATGAATCAAACTGTATCTACTAGGCAATTGTATGTACTGTCAGGAACATCTGAAACACTTTGGTGAATTTCCTCACTGTTCTCGAGTCATTTGCGAAAGACGGAAAGAGTGCACGCATACATTTTGCTCTGACGGCTAGCAAAAGTGGATAGCAGTATGTTTCACGAAGTAACATTTCTCTTCTTTTGACGCTCACGTGTACAAAATGTCATTAAAATCGTAACAAAACGGTAGATTTGCACCGAAAAACGGTGAATATTCGACAGGAAAAAAGTCTTATTGCCGGGCTCTAGTGACGAAAAAGGGGATAAATCTCGTTTGTATAAATTGTAACTTACTTCCTCTAACACACTGTGTAGTCGGAATGCATGTTTTGTGGGTCCTTGATTCTGAAATATCGATTGAAGGCAATACGTCTGCCTGTGACCATCACTTCGTAGTTCAGCCGATTTTCTCCAAAATTGATTTAAAGATCAATCTAAAGGAACTGAAGACCCTGTGTGTTTGAAACGGATATATAGATTTTGGGGGTACTTCACATTGACGACGCATGTGTCATTTTCCTTGAAATCCCTAATTTTTGAAAAACCACAAGAGCTTAATTTTTTGCGGCGTCTTCTTACATTAACATTGAAGATAGAGATTTTTGCCTTAATGAAATATGTTCGTTTAAGACCGTCAGGTGCAACTTTTCGAAAGTATGGGCAGTTTTCGCATAACATTGCGTGCGATATAGACATATTCTAAACATTTATTTTCCACAAAACGACTTCCATATTTTTTTAAATTTTCTCGTTTGAATCAATCGACGTTAAAAATATTGGCGCTCGTCCCATTTCCGGTGTACTCTTTGTATTTTCGAAAATTGATTACGTCAAAACTACAAATTTGAAGATAGATATTTTTTACTTAAACAAAAATTGTCTTTAAATTTTGTAAAAAATTGTTTGTTGCCTTAGACAAATATGTGGTTAAGTCAAAAACCTCTATTATCAAAGAGAATCTGTCTTCTAGAACAGATTTAATTTGTTCAAAAAAATCAGATCATTAAAAAAGACATGTGCATTACTTTAAAAACACTAGTAGTTTTCACACAATTTCTGCTTGCACTTAATGCGAATTACAAAAACCTTTTTCTAAAAAAACGAAACGAACAAATTCTTTCAGTTTTTTCTACGGATATACAATGGGTTTTGTAACAATGGTGCAAATCTCATATTCGTTGAATTCTCAATTTTCGAAAATTGCTATTACAGAAATAATGCGAGAAAGTATGAGCTGATATACCATTCTGTACATAATGTTCAGTAATACTGAAATACCAATGTCGAGTTTTAAACGGAAACACGTTTTTTGAGTCCTTGATACTGAAAAAGTAGTTTCTTCAAATGCTCCGTCCGTCTGTGCTCCTGAACCGTGAAAACTGAAAAATTTCACCAAAATGGATCAAATCTCCAATCGATCTGGCTGACTTCGCACCGAATACCCGACGATATTTTCTAAATGCTGTAAAGACTTGCTCAAAATGCTTACTGAAAATATTTTGCTGGAATGCTCGAGACTATTAAAAATATATGTATAATTGATTTTTTACAAAAAAATTCTTCATATTTTGTCTTAAGTTTCTTTTACGCAAATGGAGCATAATTGCCAATCCCTCATTAAAATAGTATTGGTCCAATTTTCATGAAAACCTTTGAATATTGAACACGCTGAAGATGAATTTTCTGTTTGACACGTCGGGAGCGTTGGTATGTGAAGTCTGGCGTTGATTATTGATAAAGTTTTTGTCTGCGGAACTTACGTACTTGATTTCGAATCCCAACCCGGACAAATATTTTTGTTGGTAAAAATAATTTTGTGACTGCATGTGGAGTAATATTACAATATTAGCTTAGCGTGGCGTATCCGGCGATATTTTCGTCATTGAAACTTCAATTTGTGCTCTGCAAGTTCATAGTAAACATGCATTTTAATCATATTACAATTGCTCTGTTCGATCTAAGGACCTGGATGGCCGATGTGGCGAGAGGTGCCGACTCAGGTCTTGGTCGGAAGAGTCGAGGGTTCGAGTCTCGCCGTGGGCACGGTAGTTTGTTCCTTGTCTTTCATGAATGTGGCCGATGGATGGCCGATGTGCGAGAGGTGCCGACTCAGGTCTTGGTCGGAAGGGTCGAGGGTTCGAGTCTCGCCATGGGCAGGGTGGTTTGTCCCTTGCCTTTCATGAATGTGTGTGGTCACGGAAGGCCTCGTGAGACTGGTGACCACGGACCGAGGAGTGGACTAGTGTAATGGTGAAAATGTGCCCCCATGAGGGACGTAGTGGGTACCCAGCGCGGATAGCCGAAATCGGCATCTTCTGAAAGCTGGAAAAAGCTTCCGTAAGATAATAAAAATAAATAATATTGCCCGGTACGACCATTTCCCACGCGTAGAAAGTTATGCATCGATTAAAATGCTTGTTTTAATTTTTGTTTCATCACAAAATTAGATTCAATTATCGTCAATTTGATGAATTACGTTGCAACTATGTATGTGAATGTCGGAAAGAGAGAAAACGTTTCACTAATGTATTCGTAGGCGCATTGCAAGCATCGATACCGCGAATTTTCAAGATTTTTCGGAGCATAGTAGACGGAACCCGCTAAGCAACTGATTTGTCTTGTCGAAAGGAATCGAACGAGCTATCGATCGCATCTGTAGGTACCCTAAATCATCAAACACGGACTGTCGTTACTTTAAAAAACGCTTTTCCTAGGAAATTTCGTAGATTTATGTAGTAGAATCCTTAAAAAAAAGATCAGTTCCTCAGCAGGAGACCGAGGCATCTCGAACGACACCTCATTTGTCTGGAACGGGGGCCGGGGAGGGGGAGGGGCCCGTAAGCGGCGGACAGACGAACCCGGACGCGCCCACTCACAATGAAGACCTTAAAGTAGATAATTTTATCACAAAATAGTTAAAAGAACCGTGTTCGACGTCCTGTGGAGAGAAGTGTGTTCTGTGCGCGTAGAGACGCACTATTAACGGGGACAAAGCATTTTGAATGATCGTAGACGTGCACGTCATGGTGAATGGAACCACTCCTCCATCTAATAAAGACTGTACACAGAAGTGAAGGCAAATGACGTGGAGTAAAATGCACGCTAACACAAGCTCGGTGCAGCGCGAGCGCGCCGACTAATGTGTGTGGTGTGGTGCCCGCAGGATCATGCACTCCATCGCGCTGTACGTGAGCGGCACGGACGAGCACGCGCGCATGGTGCGGCGCACGCTCATGCGCTACCTCAACCTCACGCTCATCCTCGTGCTGCGCTCCATCAGCTCGGCCGTGAAGCGCCGCTTCCCCACGCTCGAGCACGTCGTCGAGGCAGGTGAGCAGCGCACGCCCCCCAACGCCTCCCCAACGCCCCCCGCACGCTCCCCACCGCACCACTAACGCACCCACGCGTACACGCACCCACACACACTCACACCACACACCCAATCACACGCCACGCATACACACACTCACGCATACACACACTCACGCATACACACACCCACGCATACACACACCCACGCATACACACACCCACGCATACACACACCCACGCATACACACACCCACGCATACACACACCCACTCGTACACACACCCACTCGTACACACACCCACTCGTACACACACCCACTCGTACACACACCCACTCGTACACACCCCCACGCGTACACACACCCACGCGTACACACCACGCGTACACACACCCACGCGTACACACACCCACGCGTACACACACCCACGCGTACACACACCCACACGCGTACACACACCCACGCGTACACACACCCACGCGTACACACACCCACGCGTACACCCACCCTCGCGTACACCCACCCACGCGTACACCCACCCACGCGTACACCCACCCACGCGTACACCCACCCACGCGTACACCCACCCACGCGTACACCCACCCACGCGTACACCCACCCACGCGTACACCCACCCACGCGTACACACACCCACGCGTACACACACCCACGCGCGCATTAGAGACACCCACTGTGACATTTTCACCCACGCGTACACACACACGTACATTATTCATCGCGTACACACACACACATCGCACACACACACATCGCGCACACACACACACGCGTACACACACACACGCGTACACACACACACGCGTACACACACACACACATCGCGTACACACACACACACACGCGCGTACATCATCAATAATACACACACGCGCGTACGTCACACACACGCGCGTACACACACACACACACGCGCGTACACACACACACACGCGCGCACACACACACGCGTACACACACACACACACACGCGTACACACACACACACACACGCGTACACACACACACACGCGTACACACACACACACGCGCGTACACACACACACACGCGCGTACACACACCCACGCGTACACACACCCGCTCCGGTGAGGGGGAAATCCACAGTGGAGGGGACGAGGGATGATTAGGGGTTTATTATTAGATTGATGGATTGATTTGTTCGTGTTTCTGGGCGCGTCAACTGCTTCGGACATCCCGTTAGTGTACTGCATGTCTTTTTCTCGGGAGACCGGCGGTGATCTTCCTCCGCTGGATGGCGCGATCCGGCACCGACCTACCGTTGGCTAGTGATGTTTCCCCCTAACTAGGACTCTCCCACCAGCGGGGCACCACCCCAGCCGGGACAAGCTCCAAACTCCCGACCGGTCTCCCGGAATATGTGATAGTGTGGTGCATGTTATACACTAGCATGCGCGATAGTGTGGTGCATGTTATACACTAACGCGTAAGAGGATAGGACAAGGAATGGGAAGGAAAGATCGCGCGCGGTCCGTGGCCCGTTTGGTAGGGTATTGCTCCGGCATTCGCCTGGTGTTGATCAGAGAAACCACGGAAAACTACCGATCAGAGCAGCCGGCCGCTAGAATTCTCCTTCAGACAGCAGCTGAATTCGACCTAGCTGAAAAGCTAGTGTCGAAAATCCTGCCGCCGTCAGGACTCGAACCTAGGACCTCCCGGTTAGAGGCGCTGCAGTGACATCAGTTGATGCACTGAGCTTCCGCTACCGGTGCTACGAGAAAGTCTGTGCTTTTTTTTCGCACCTCTATTTTTTGTGTGCCTGTGTTATCATAGCAGTTGACGCTCCATGAAAGAAATACCCATTTCCATTATCATAGAATTATCATAGCAGTTGACGCTCTGGGAAAGAGTTTGCAATATTTTTTCTCTGCCGCGAGATCAGTCTCAACGGAATCGATACCTGGATTGACAAGCAATTTTATTAGCTTGTTTAGTACCTTTCAAACTGTGAATATAAATTTTTAAGCGCTATGAAGCATTGCCAGTAGTTTTTGCCGCAATTATTTTTTAAAAATTTTGTATTATGTGATTGTTTTTGTATCTAGATCAGTTCATAGAGCTGTATATATTTAGTGATGACTTAATTAATAAAGCTTAACCTACCTTAACACTAATATAGAAGTTGAGGATACCATCATGGCACTTCGTAGGTTTCATTGTAGGTCTGAAAATAATTTACAAAATATGTGGAATGTATATTTACTTTTGATGTGAGAAGGATGAGTGGGGTTTTTACAGAGGTTGAATGAATAATGAAGTTTGGATATGGTGAATATTAGAGAAGTAGTTATGGGATCGGTGAGAAACGTGATGAATGATGGGATAGAGGTTGAATTCATTATGTAATTGGTGATTTGACCTAAACCAGGTTGCATTTGTGATGGTGCGAAGTTTGCGATGTCTGCAAACTGTGCTGTTTTTACTGTTGTATGTTTGGGGATGTATGTTTCAATCTGCTATATACAGATTGAACAGTGTGGGTGGAAGGGAGGATCCTTGCTGTAATCCGGCTTTGATTAACCTGGGATTTGAATGATGATTGTTATTGTAAATGTTCTATTGGATAAGTAGTTTTCGATTGTTGAAGCGATGTACTGTGGAGTGCTGACTTTCTTTAATTTGTAAATTAGTGCCTGGTGCCATACTCTATCGAATTCCTGTGATATGTCAAGTGATATGAGTATTGAATGATGTTTTTTCTGAAATACTGAAATGTTGAGATGTTTCTGAAATGATCAGATGTTCTGTCATTCTGTGAAGTTGGTATTGTGTGGCCATGTGTTCAATAAATCGAAATTCCTCTCGTGAGTTGATTTTGCTAATTGCGGGTATTTTTTGATTCGTTGAAGTATTATTTTTCGACGATTTTAGACAGAGATGGTAGAAGGCTTATTGGGCGATAGGTGTCTGTGTTTGCTGAATTTTTATTTGGTTTCGGAACGGGATGAATGATGGCATGTTTCCACGTGGATGGAAATTGATTTGTTCTGAAGCATGAATTATGTTTGTTATGTATGCAATTGTGGGCGCTGGTAAGTGTTTTAGAATTGAATTATTAATATTATCGTGATCTGGCGCTTTTTTTATCGGGAGAGAGTTAATGATTAGATTTATTTCTTCAGGGTTTCTAAAATATCGTTTGAGATGAATGCCATAGTTTGTGAGGTTTATTGATTGAATTATTGTGTTGTGTTCCGGATGCAGTTTTGTTTGGTTGAGGGTAAAAGTTGACTCAAAGTGATGGGCTATTTCCTCAGTGTTGTCGGTTGGGGTAAATAAATTTCTTATTGGTGAGTTGATAGGTTGATAATTGATAGTTGATAATTGATTTTTTTTGTATTTGTTTTGTGAAGTTCCATATAGAGTTGTTTTGTGTCGTTAAAGATTGTATCTTGTTTTGAAATTTGATATTTATATGATTTTTTATGATTGTATTTGATTTATTTGGTAAAAATTATTGGTATTAATTTGGTAGAAAATTAGGAGATTATAAACATTTGAAAAACTAGACATTTTCATTCCCGAGTTATAGAAAAACTATTTGCAACGATAAACGAACTGCGGATTTGATTTTTCTGAATTGCTAACTATATAGTAAATCACCCTCAGCTCTAGTGTTACCACTAGAAGCAGTACGTCAGTACGGTATTTCTACTCTTTGAGTTCGATGTTTAAGGTACGAGGTAATCCGGATTTCATAACTATATTAGTTAATATGTTCACTTCTGTTTTTATTTGTGGATTTTTAGTTACGTTCTATAGTCTTCTGGCATTGTTTTGTATATTTATTATATTTCTAATTTCTGCCGGCAGAAGTGAATGTTTAATGTTTTGCGTTTGTGTATTTATGGGTTGCGTTTCTGTTATTGCTGTATGTGTTATGGCGTTTAGTAATATTACGGCATTCGTATTTTCTGTAGAAGTATTTAAGATTTTTATTTTAGGTATGAAATTGCATATTATGTTTTGGAATTTGATCCAGTTTCATTTAAGTGTGTTTATTTTGGGGATTGGGGATCGCGGGGGTGGGATCTGTTGTGTGTGTTTATATGGATAATATATCTATAGTAGTATTGGTTAAAATTTGTGATGGTGTTTTTCCTGCCTGGTTGCTTGTACGACATCCCCAGTTAGTGTATTTGGCGTTTAGATCACCTATTATTAATGTATTTTTATTTGGAATTAATCGATTAAGTATATTTAAGTGTTGAATTTTTATTGTTGCAGCTTTATATGCAGCTATTATATTCCGTGGTTGATTGTTCATTGTTATGCTTATAGCTACTGTTTCAATTTCTGTGGTGTTCGGTATATTAATTTCGTGATGGTTTATATTATTCCTGACTACTATTAGTAGCCCGCCTCCTTTATTTTCAAACGTGTCATTTCTATAAATTTTGTATTCTGGATATTAAAACTTGTTTCTATTGTTTGGGTGTGTCTCTGTTATGCATGCAATATCTATATCGTATATATGTAAGTATTGTGTCAGCTCTATTTTTTTGGATGTAATCCCGTTTGCATTCCAATCTGTGAATGATATATTTGGAAGGGCTTCTGTTGACATTATTGTTATTAAAATAAGCTGTTACAGTATTCTGAATTGTATTGATTATTGATGGTATGAGGGAGTTGAAGATAATTACGGACGTTATGTAATTAATTATTGAATTTAATAGGATTAATATAATTATTTTATTGGTTTTGTAGTGAGGGGTTGCTCTGTGATCTGTCATTGTTTACGGAATTTGATTGATTTATAGGGTTGTTCGTAGTAAAGTTTCAGATGGGTTGGGTAAACGGTAGTGATTGAAATTGTTCATATTCTTGGATGTTAGATGGATGGATGGATGGATGGATGCTTCTTGGATAGTGTTCTTTGGGATGGGTTTCTTGTGCTATGGCGTGGGGTGATTTGTTTTCAACGATTTCCTTATAGTATACGCAGTTCTCATTTCTTACAAATGCGCAGTGATTACCTTTGCAGAGAATGCAAGTAGGGGTTATGTCCTAGAATAGTTTTCAGTGGTTCGTTACCGTTGAACTGAGCCGCTATTCCAGGAATGGGTTGGCTGTCCTGACGTGTGATTTTAGTAATGGATGGATGTCTTTGTTTTAAATATTGCATGATTTTACTATGTTATTGAGAGGTGGACGTTTTTTAATACTACCGAAACGTTTTTGTTCGCTGGATCTTTGAAGGAGTGGAAGCTTCTATTAGTGTTTATTAAATATTTTATGATTTTGCGAAAGTCTTCAGCCGTGCTGGAATTTTTCACTTTTTTTGTTCAGCTATGAAGTTTTTAGATACGTTATTTTTAATTTCAATAACGAAAGGGTTGATATTTGCTATCTCAGACATGAAAATTGGAGGTATTTTGGAGGTTGTAATAGACTGTGAAGAATGATCAGAATTTAGATATTTGAAACGGTTATCTGGGGAAGGAGAATCGGTTCCCTTGGATGATAATTCTGAAAATATATTGCCTATTGGGACATTGTAAGAGGATCATAAGTCTGAGGCCTCATTTTCGTTTTTAAAGTTTGAGGCTACGTAGCCTCTGAGAACTTCGGGACCGTCTGTGGGTGGTACACTGTTTAACGCTGTTGTATAACTTTTATAATTATCATGACACTGGCACTTGCACTGTGTTTTTTGTTATTGATTTTGGTAGCGTCCTCACCTTTTCGTTTGGTTGATGTTGGCGTCTTCCTAATGCTGGCTGCCTAAGGTTAGAAGTGTTGTACCTTGCGATGGATCTTGATAACGTGAAGTTTCTGATGAAGATGATTCCATGACTCTATCCTCGTACGTAGCACTTTCAGTGTTGGAGGTAGGTAAATCGATGAAGTTGCTATGCGGAATACTGCTGGCGTGCCACAATTAGTATTGGGGCATTTCCCGACCTGCCGCCTCGGCCCTTGCCGCCGCGCCATCGTTATCAGCCTATCTGTCGGCAGGCTGTCCACTTTCTCGGAGGGCATGCAGGGTGACAAAAATGGGTGTTTACACGGCACGTCCAGAAAGACGAGAAGGTCCAACACGTATATGAATTATCCAACTACAGTTATGGCAAAGATTGATCCCTGAAAAGAAATACCTTTCTGTTTTGCATTTTAGAAACAAAATGTTCACAATAATGGGGTGTAATTAAAAAAGTGTCAAAACAGAGTGTAACTTTGAATGTCATCCAGCGCACCGGAGGTAAGTTTCTTTTTCAGTTTTCCTAAAAACAACATTAGTTTACGATATCCTTGCAGCTGACTTCGCTAGAATTGTTAAGCCGGCTTCAGACTGAAGAGGGATCAACGAATTGGCGCGGGCGAATAACGTCGCCTGATGTTCCCGGTTCGCCTCTACAACACTACTTATTCTGCATAGCATTTATAATTTGAATATGTGTTTTTTCATGGGGTTCTAATAATTTTCTGGCATATTTGCACTATTTCCGCCCGGTTTGGATGTTGTTATAGGCGTACACCATGAGTTCCTTCAATTTTTCTAGCTAGATTAAATTTTCACAGTTATGTAAAATGTTTATAAACGTATTAATAGCAAATATTAATCACGTTTTAAAACTTGTGTTACAATGAATCATTTCAAAGCAGTAGAAACCTGAATCGAATAATGAATATTTGCAAAGAGATTCCCGTTTCCCTACGAAGAAATAAACATCCGTTCTCGGATCCGCCGTATCACTTGCCGCATAGTAAAAACAGCGAGTGCAGCGCCGCGGCGTGGGTCGAATGAGCGTTGCGACCCTCGGGTGTCTACGGCGCGGCTCCAATCGTTGAGTCAGGCTCAGAGGCCGCAGCACTCGAACACATCCCAGGCTATCCATTTCGTTCCGCCGTTGCCGGAGCATTGAAATGTGAGTGACGGACGTTTGAACGTTGGCCCCAGCAAATGTTCTGCTAAGTTTATGTATGTGTGTGTGTGTGTGTGAGAGAGAGAGAGAGAGA
Organism: Teleogryllus occipitalis; assembly: GCA_011170035.1. Classification (NCBI taxonomy): domain Eukaryota; kingdom Metazoa; phylum Arthropoda; class Insecta; order Orthoptera; family Gryllidae; genus Teleogryllus; species Teleogryllus occipitalis. The sequence goes on along the minus strand of BLKR01009913.1, from coordinate 43,025 downwards.
GAGAGGGGGGGGAGAGGGGGGAGGGCGCACGTGAGTGCTTGGGGTGCATGATTTTTTAATTTCATTAATGCACATTTCGCAAAATTAACGAAAGGAAGTTACTATTTTCTTTGTGAGGATAGTGTAAGCAACATGTTTGTTTTACATTTAAAAATACCGGTGTATAACCTTGTTCATACCGGTATAGACGTCCTATAAAGGTATTTTACCGGTATGCAATACCTTTCCGATCGCCGATTTTAACAAAAATTATGCTTGCGACATTTTGAAGTGTTCTTTACCCTCTCCGAGAACAAAGTTTAATAAAAAAAATTGGAGCCATTTTTGAGAAAATTTAGAAAATTCTGATGAGGTTTCATGTAAAGTACACCTCAAAATCAAAATATCCTTTTCCAATTCTCGGGGTATTGAGTTAGTTTAAATGTATGAGGGAATATCAATTTTGGAGGAAATTGAACGTTGTAAACGTTAACCATTGCCGGACGGACGGACGGACTGACGTGCCATCAATCGATATACGGTATTCGGGACTCACAAAATATGGATTCTGACTACACATTTTAAGAGGAAGTAATTTACTATACAAAGGAACAAGATTTATCGTTTTGGATTATCAGGACAATAAGAGTAGAAAAATCGCCGATAAAATCTTCATGGTTACAATACTTTCTCTTCTTACAAAGTAAGGCGAGAAAGTAAAAATCTCGTTTCTTTACAGCGCAGTAAAACGTGCGCAGAGTAAAGCTATATTAATGTCCAGGAGCAAAACAAGGCACCATCTCTACGTTTGTTAAATGAATCAGGGAAACAGGACATAAAACCTGGTCAAGATGATGTTCATTCACCCAGAAGCTAAAGAACGATTCTTGCTACAATCGTATATATTCTTTTTAAAATGATGCAAAAATGTTTATGAACGGATATATATCATTGTTAAATAAATATTGGTTTCTTTTTGATTGCCAGTACAGTATTAAATCGTTTACAAACTGGTATGCAGCAGAAAATATTTTTCTTGCCACTTCAACATGGGTAATCTATTTTAATTATTTTTGAAACGTCTTAAGTAAACATTCATTTCGCGGATGATATACACAATCAAGCTCAGCAAATAGTGCCACTTGAAAACAGGAAGTTCGCGATGTCTGCATGTAGTTTACATTTTTGCGTGTTATATAAAAAGTATGAACAAAATGTTTTTTGAAATGACATCCCGTACAACATGGCGGTAATGCGGGTAGTATCGGAGTCCGGCAGGGTTGGTGGCCAGGAGCAGTTGGGCGAAAGGCATCCGGACAGAGTGGGGAGACGAGACGCTACGGACAAAATGCATTCCTTTTCCTGAATGAATAGTTGAATACGGTAAATAAATATCCGTGGAAGTAAAAGTGTTCGACTCTAAACTTCCCGCTTTAATCGCACGGGTTTCCATGAGTAGATTTTAATTTTCAATATCATTAGACAGTGTGTTGTATAGTAACTTACATACATTATATGTGGACTTCTTGTAGTGAGCTGTTGATATTAACACCTGAAGAATATGATTCCTACGACGTGTGTTGTAACTACAAATATCAGTATTGCATAGACATACTTCCCCAAGTTTTGACAAAAACTAAAGGTTCCTAAATAAGTACGAGAGGCAATTGTAAGATTTCAAGCTCAGTCAAAAGAGTATTGTAGGAATCACTTGGATGACATTTTCTTTTTATTAGTACGTTTTCTGCAATCTATAAGTCTGGATACTGCAGCATGTTCATTCCCCGAATAATATTCCATGTCTAAATCGGGAATAACATTCGTAAAATTCACGCAACGAGCTGTGTGAAGGCTGAATGAATTTGAAAGAATTCAGAATGCATAACATAATTAACTTAATTAAGTCTTCAATTCATTTTGTTGGATATTTTGAGGTGCGGCTGAATTGAAAGGCACATAAATGTTGTTACCTTAACATTAGGCGATTGTATATTTTTAATTTTCAATGGCGCATATTATTGAATATTTTAAATGTAAAAATGCAGTGAAAGTTTGAACGTTGCAAGTGTAGTGAGAAAGTAAAAATGTCACTTTCCTTGGTTTATAATTTTCATTCGCTACAAGTTTCGCTTCAAATGTACGACTCTTTGCAGATGATTGTGTAATTTATAGGATTATCAACTTTGAAAAAGACGAGGATATTTTGCAGCGAGACAAATGACACATTTGGGCGGAAACAAACGGCATTGAAATAAACAGTTCACAGAGCAATCCGTCACGTTTGATAGGGGTCGAAGTTGCAGTGAAACCGCTTACAAATTGAACAATAATCCTCGAGACATGTTTTGCAAATATTTCGGAATACAGCTAGATAGTAAATTGAGCTGGGAAAATGAAGTCAATTTGGTTTTAGAGAAATCCTAAAGATCTTTGCATTTTGTTATGCGGATTTTGAAAAAGAATACCGCGAGTTGTATTTTGTTGAATCCCCAGATACTTGTAAATCTCATCCATTCGAAATGCTGTGATGATCTTCACGCAGTCTATGTAATCTGTGCTATCTTCAGTTTCCCCTTCGATTACTTTGTAATTTACATTTTTCTATGCCCAACTGCGTACCTGTAGCACTAGAGAAACTTTCAGTGATATATTAGCTTCTTCAGACCCTCTAATGTGCCAAAGTATAGTTTTATGTCATCCATGTATGCCAAAGTGGTGACCATACTTTTCTCTTGGCCTTTCAGTTCAAATCCCAATCTGGTGTTGTACAATAAATATGACAGTGGATTTATGGCCAGGTAGAACCAAAACGGACTGAGACTATCTCCTTCAAATGTTCCTCGCTTGATATGCAGACTCTTTGTGACTTACTCTCTCATTCCTTGAATGCATGTGTAGTCTCAAATACCAGTGGTTCATTACAGTCTTGAGGAATTCCATAATTTCAGGTTTTTTAATATATATTCTAAGGACATGGATGAGCCAATCGTGAGGGACCATGTCGAATGCTTTTTTTGTAATCAATGAAACATGTATACTGGTTACGCTTTTTTCACATTCCTGAGGCATGATAACACTGTCTATTACTAACTGTTCTCTACTTCCCAATGAGCCCTTGCTGCTGCCTTTTTGTATCTTCGAGATGTTATCTTATGTACAATGTTATTCGATGATCGTATATAAACAGCCAGTCATGCATTGGGGCATGTGATAAGTCGGTAATTTTCTGAATGTCTAGTGTAATTGGTTTTTGGTTATGAATACCTACTCCTCGCTTTTAGCTATTACAGCGTCTCAGTTTTTGGCTGTAAAGGCTAAGTTTTGGTTTCATAGTATCAATATATTCTAGGGTATACTCTTTTTCAGGATTGTACGCTGCGTGTTTGCGATGCCTATTCATGATTTTTTTATCCTTTTTTCCTTATCTTTTTGCTTTTATTTCCCCTCTGATAGGCTTCAAGAACCGCTAGATCTGATCTGAGTTGCTTCATTCTCTTGTCCAGCCTTATCTTCCTGGGTGGTTCATGCAGTTGTCGGTCGCATGTTGTTCTCAACTTTCTAAAATTTTCCCACAATTTGCTTTTACAATTGCCATTGCCATGCAATAAATCGTTAAATCCAGTTGGTCGTGTGTGATAGTTTGCAATTCTTCCATTTCAGTGGGAAGTATATTTTAATTTGCCAGTTTTATCAATTGTGCCATTTTCTTGCAACTATGTTGTCTTGGTATTCTTGGCCTTGTTGATATGCAAATCCCCAGTATTCTGCTTTTCTTGTCTGATATTGCTGACGGAGTTGTTCAAACAGTGTATTTTCAATAGAATCATCAGAGTGTTGGTGTTCATTTCGGCAAGCATCTACTTACTGGATTATCGTGTCCGGTTGAGATAGTTGAGGCATTCTACAAAGGACTCTATTGTTTCTTCCTGCTCTTCAATCCGTCGCATCTCTGTCTGGACTTCGGCTTTGTAAATTAACACTCTTCGGTCTGCTAACTTCTGTTCTGTGATATGAGTTAAGTGTGGGTTAAGTTCCATAAAACGTTTACATAATTCCTGCCGGTAACCTAAATAGACTGTTCCGCAACGGGTAGTGCGCTGGAAAACCTTTACAATATTTTCATTCGTGGCAGTTGTTTATTGTAACCTCCGTGTGGCAGGCCTGCCTGCGAATTCTAGCGGCCGGCTGCTCTGTTCGGTAGTTTTCCGTCGTTTATTCAATCAACACCAGACGAATGCCGGAGCAGTACCCTACAAAAGGGTCACGGACCGCGCGCGATCTTTCCTTCCTCTTCCTTGTCCTATCCTCTCCCCTTATACACACACTTACACTAGCATGCACTACACTACCACACATTCCGGGAGACCGGTTCGGAGCTTAGAGATTGTCCCGGCTAGGGCGGTGCCTCGCTGGTGGGAGAGTCCTGGTTAGGAGGAAACCCCACTAGCCGACGGTAGGTCGGCGCCGGATCTCGCCATCCAGCGGGGGGAAGATCACTGCTATCTCCCGAGAAAAAAAACATGCATTACACTAACGGGACTAATGACCGAAGCAGTTGACGCGCCCGGAAACACGAAAAATCAATCAACTAACATGCACTACACTACCACACATGCCGGGATACCGATCGGGAGCTTAGAGCTTGTCCCAGCTGGGGCGGTGCCCCGCTGGTGGGAGATACCTGGTTGCGCAAAACCCTCTAGCTGACAGTAGGTCGGCGCCGGACGATCAATCACTCCAAATTAAAAATAAACTTGTAAAGTAACGGAGGATTACTCCAAATTAAGAATTACTCCACATTAAGCGCTTAACGCCCCAAGTGTTAGGAGACGCGTTGTGTCGTAGGAGGACGCAACATATGTAATAAAAGAACGAAAACACATTACAGCTCAGTGGTCCGCTGTGCGGTGAAGTGAAGTGTGGTGAGGTGGAGTACTCTGAAAACTTTCTCGGTGAAATGTTCATGTTCGTATGTAAAGCTTATAAATTCTGTAAATTCTTAAAGTTCTGTAATGGTAAGTTACTGCTACCAAGTTTTCAAACTTACTTGCAGAATTAGTAATAAATCTAATGTTGAGTGACATTATACTTTTTATTATTATTATTATTATTATTATTATTATTATTACTATTATTATTGTTATGCCGAATTTTTCGCTTTCTGCACTATGTGCAGGAATATTCACCTGACCATTGCTGGTCTAGACTTGATCGATCTCGCAGAGACAAAACACGAACGAATGTGAACTGAACTCGTGGCTCATTGCAAAGTCGCAAGCCTTTCACCACTGAGATCCGTATTCGATTCCCGTCAAATCTCATATGAAATTTGTTCCAACAAAACGAGTTTGGCTGCTTCGCAAGGGCTTGTCCAACCCCTGTGAAGTGTCCTAAACCCTACCCCTATCCTTATTCCTTCCTAATTCTGGCCGCTGGGTAGTGACGCAGGAGCGCGCGGTAGGAGGCGCGTACGCGGAGATGCTACCTGGCGGTCCTCTTGACTACCGACTGCGACGAGACGCGACAGACAATATTAACGGAGGATTACTCCAAAAAAACAAGCGCTGTTAGTAATGGGATTACTCCGAGAAGCGCAAAGCGCTCAACGCCCCTCAAGGGGCTTGGAGACGCGTTGCGTCAAAGTAGACGCAACAAATTTTTTAAAAAAATGTTACTCTCTAGACATTTCAGTCAATGGTTTCACAATCAGTAGTACATTCCAGGAATTTTCTTACTATTCTGCAGCTGTCCAGTAGTACTGCTTTCTGCATTTGCTCTATGCATAAAAACGGTAATTCCAATACTTAAATTGCATGCACTGTGTGTTTTGGGATTAATCCTGTGGTGGACATGATTATCGGTTGTATGTCGATATTCTGAAGTCTCCTTTGATGACGAAGCTCTTGAGTCAGCGGTACATATTTCTGAATGTTCAAGTTAAATACAGATTCTAGATTATTATTGTTGACGACTGCAAAACGGATCGTCATGGCTGTTTTCTTGAGCTTTTTTTGAACTCTTATATCTGGTCCATTTTTTGAAATTGTGTTTGTAATTATGCTTCTGTCCCAGTAGGGTTTCCGTTCTTCATTTTCCAAGACTGTAGAATGATGATATTTATAATATGGGACATTACAGGACTCAAGTATTTTAATTATTTTCGTATTAACCGTCGTTTACCCATACTATTATCGCGCCTAACTTTTTAGGCGGCGGCAGCTAACACACTACAACGGGCAAGGATGTGCTGGGTGTTTTCATGCTGTGCACCGCATATTCAGCATTCATCACTTACTATTAAGGGGTCTCTTATTAAGTAGTGTTAGTAATTTTTTGTTGCGATAAACTAGTCTTGAATGGCTATCATAAAGCCTTCCGTTTCTGGGTACAGTAAACCACGTATCAATCACATGTTAGATACTTTAAAATTTATGTTCTGGCCTGATAGTTCATTGGGATGTCTACCATGTTTTCGACACCACTATTGCATCAGGCTTTCATTGCTTGTGTACTCTGGTTGAAACTGAGCATTTTCAAGATTTAAGGGGGTGAGACTGAAATCAGCCTCTACTATAGCCTTGTGCAGCGTCGATGTTTCTGCTCTCGCAAGGAAATACTTTCTCATTAGAGAGATTTGGTTGGCATTACTGTTGGTTATATTTGTAATGTCTCGACCTCCTTTTTCACGCGGTAGATTGATCCTCTTAACAGCAGATATAGAATGATGATATCGATATTGGGTCATTTGGGTTCTTACATGACTATCCATTGCTTCAAGGTCTGTCTGACTCAATTTTATTAAGCTCATTTAGTAAATGATCACAGGAATAGCGCAAGTATTTATTGCAGTGGCAATACTTCGCGAATTCAAAGATGTTTTAAGAACATTTGTGACTCGGTTCTTGAATTCCGCGGTTATACGTTTCTTTACTTCCGAGTGGGCTATTGTTCGAGACTGCTCTATACCAAGATACTTATACAGTTCATCATGTTCTAATGATTTAATTAGATCGCTAATTTGCGTCTCATATTCCAGTCCCCTCGTCAATTTGCCACGTACCACGTTAAACGTTAAACCGATAAATTATTATTATTATTATTATTATTATTATTATTATTATTATTATTATTATTATTGCTAAATTATTTGTTTTTGTATTTTTTTCTGTATCCAAATTGTATTTTTATTTATTTTTTTGGTGTGTAATTATTATGTGGTACATGTAAATACACTATTTCGTATGTCATGTTTCATAAGTAGGCATCACTATTGTAGCCTAACACGCGCTAACAGGGGCGGATGCACAACACGTGAAAAATGCCTATCACGGTTGAATCCTATATAATTTATGTGAGATGGAAATATATAAACAACATTTAGAATGCAGGACTTAAAGTATGCTTAACCTTACAGGTAACAAGCAAATAAACTCTATTGTTAATAACTAACTAATTATAGCTCTAATGAAATGCTGCACTGTACATATTTCTGTATATAAATGTTATCTGTTCTGTAGTCCTGATGAAGGCCAAATATATGGCCGAAACGTCGGCAATATAAAGTGTCCGTTTTCTTTCCTGTGACCCAAACTGAAGAACCATTAGACATATAATTACGAGTCAAGAATCATTGAATATTATTATTATTATTATTATTATTATTATTATTTTTATTATTATTATTATTATTACTATTGTTATTATTATTATTTTGCTCGCGAATCGGCCGTAACGCATACATGCACTTGCACGGGCTCAGAATCATTTATCACGTTGGAAATCCTGCATGAAATGAATCGGGGGGTTCAGCATTAGGCTGAATCCGATTTTTATACCCCAAGGTTGTTAGTCCTGGGGGGATGGAAGATGGAATGATGATGATAATGAGGATGAATGGACGGCACAACCAAACAGACATATACAAACACATCCATGCCCGAGGCGGGACTCCAAACCGCGATCCTTCCGTCCGAGATCGCCACGGCATTACTACCTTAGCGATCTCGGCTATCCAGATAATGGAGACTAATAGATCAAGACTTTGCAAAACGTTAAGTAGCCTAAAAATTCCAGTTATTCCACTTAACTTATTTTCATACTATTTTCAATGTGATATTTAAGGTGAATGAAATATAATTTTCATATTTCTTATAATTAAGTTTCTGTTTATTGTTTAAACCAACAATTTTTGACATTTTAAATATAATTCGCACACAAAATTAAATTAGCAAAAAAGTAAATGCAAAATATAAAAATACAACAATAGCTTCAGAAGTAAAAAAAATAATTTAGAGATGAAATGTTCTTAATTGTTTTCATTATAATTTACAATTATGTATACTTCCAAATTATTTTCTGAGAAATTATTATATATTCCATCAACTAATATATATTTTAGACAGGAAAACTTCATTCTACTCATACTTGTCAGTGCGCCGAGCGTCACTCTGACGGACGTGTGGACGCTGCTGAAAACGGTCTAAAGCTGCGTTCATTCTCTCTTGTGCCTTGCAAGGCAATGTCTGTTCCGAGAAATTGGAAGTCGCTAAGCTCCGCGCGGACAGAGGGTGAAATGTGACACGTGTTTGCCTTGTCATGTTGGGAAGTTCAGCGAAGACTGAAAACGGATGTGATCTCATTGGGAAAATAGACCTCGACAATAGTGTTTGCTGAGTGGCCGCGACAAAGGGCCACGGGCCTGCCCCTGCTGCAATAACTCGGAAATTTTAATTCGATAATAAGCATCGTGAAAGGTACAGACGTTCAGTTCATTTGGCAACAAAATGCAGCATTGATACATATTAAACGGCACTCAGGTATCACAGACCACCCGAATGCACTGGTGGGTTAAGTCGTAAAAACGTTTTTCTTAAATGAATTTTTTTAAAATTGATAATGTAAAAATTATATTTTATGCAATGAAACAATGGAACTTGCAAATTCGTCCAGTAAAATTCCAAAATGTGTAATTTTTTAGGCAGCATTACCTAAAACATACAATATCTTACAGTAACCCCCCAATCGTGCAAAATAAAACAAGTGCCAAAATGTCTGTTTCATTATTCAAATTTCTGTCAAGGTTTCATCCAATTTGAAATTTGCAAAGAAAAGATGCAGAAACACAGGAATCCGGTCTTTAATTATTATTAATTTTTTAAATTTTATTTGTATTTGCCTTGTTTTTCTTTTTGAAATTTATACTATTTTTGGCCAATATCTAATGACAATATTTTTTTCTTTTCTTCTTACAATTTATTATTACAAAATGTTTTTATAAGGATAACTTTTTCTTAATATATCCTTAATAAGTTATCCTTATAAAAACGTTTTGTAATAAAAATTTATAAGAAAAAAATATTGTCTTTAAATATTGTCCAAACAAAGAATAAACCACAGTAGTACCACTGAAGATGGGGAAAGTTCCCCGAAACTAGTTTGGTTATGTGTATTAATATATAATGTGTTAAATACACTATTCCATTTTTTTTTAAATTTAAGGTCGCATCAACATCTAAGGTCATTAGCGACCACTATTGCTGTTAACGGAATGGTAACTATGTGGATGAAACGATATGGTGATTGATGATAAGGGGTGAAAGGAGGAACACAAATACAACCATGCCCGAGGCGGGACTCGAACCCGCGACCCTTCGGTCCGAGATCACTACGACACTACTGCCTTAGCGATCTCGGCCACCGGGCCGGCCACGAAGATATTATTCCCCTACTTAACGACTAAAGATGTTGAGAGTCGGTTGCGTATAAAATCTAATCCAGGTTTGCAACCAGCTTCCAACGGAGCAGATCGAGGGACTATTGACGCAAAACGTGCGCTGTTCCGATTTCAGCACTCTTGCACTTCCTAATCGTTTGAATAACCTAGGAGTTTAGTTCTTACACACATTTTGCGGAACAAATCCCAAAGTTTCCATAACTATCGGGATGATCTGTGCTTTGACGCCCCACATTCGACTGATCTCGATTCTCAAACTCTTGTACAAGAATTTAAGTTGTTTCTCTACCTCCTTAGTTACGACGTTCTGATCACATCTAAAAGTAGACACTTTTTTCTCCAAATCCAATACAGTAATATCATATTTGTTTGCCTCTATCTTGCGATCAGTTTAAATTTGTTGGTCGTACAATATTCTATACGGTCGAATATACGTGGCCGGTTTTGGGAAGTGTTCGTACCACTTACAGCATGTGATTGGAACATCGAGGCAGTTACATATCTGCTAGTGGAGGTAACTACATACCCAATCGTGCTTTTTCATGAATTAGGTTTTGAAAGAATTGGACAAGCTAACACAATATGATAAACGGTCCCTACTTGTTTCTGGTCGATGTAGCATTCATCATCTTGGGAAATTTTGAGATCCGCTTTCTCATAATGTCGTGTTCTATACGCCTGATCTTTCGAAGCTATTATAACTGTTTCTGATTCTAGCTTCATTCTTCACCTTTTATGCCCTATAAATAATTGATATTTATTGATCTGCACTTTGTCTATTCTTTTTAGATACTATCCTCGAATGGTTTCTCTCTCCAAGATTTCTTTAACATTTTCCTTGTCACATTTTACGTAAAGTTGCATCAGAAGTTCACTGTCTGTGTTAATTTCCGTGTCTTGCATAGTGTGCTTAGCAATGCTTCTTGCTACACATACAGTGCTTCTCTTTTCCATTCTTCGGTCAGACTTAATGATAAGCCGCATTAGTGGGTTACTTTGATGACTGATTACATACTTTCCCATCCCGACTATTACATTGTGCCATATTTTATTCCTCGAATTCAAATCGTACTGCAAGACAACTCTCATTATTCTGTAATACTCCCTGCAAATTTTCTCTTTCACTGTGTCGTTCATGTTCTCACATTCTTCAATGCCCAGATATTTGTTAGATATATCTAGTTCACGATCTTGAAGTATAGTGTGCGTATCAACTTCAACGCTCTCTGACGTCGTCACTTTTCTTCTCATTAAAATGGACTCTTTATTTTGCACATTTGTCAAGACCACAATTCATGCAGGTATCATTCCTAAAGCCATTGACTACAGACAGCATTTGAGAGAAGATCGCTTCATTCTTAGCAAAAACCTTAGGATTATCCACCTAAAATAAATGTAATACTGGTCTTTCACCACAGCGGAGCTGGTTACCAAAATCAGTGTGCGACAACTGTCTCTATAGTAGAATCGAACCAATGCAAAACAGCAGAAGGGATAGAGAATCTCCTTGAAAAATCCCCTCTTAATATTAATAGTTCTTGAGGGTATGCCAATGTGTTGACATATTTAAATAGTTAAAAAACAGAAGTCGTCTTCAACTTACTACATTTATTCAGATACCCGACGTTCGACTGATTTGCCACAATCATCAATCTATAAATATTATAAATAAAATACAAAACAAGAAAGTGCAACCGATCCGGTGGCCGAGATCGCTAAGATAGTAGTGTCCTAGTGATCACGGACCGAAGGATCGCCTCGGGCATGGTTTGCACATTTGTCAAGACCAAATTTCATGCAGTCTCTCTCTCTCTCTCTCTCTCTCTCTCTCTCTCTCTCTCTCTCTCTCTCTCTCTCTCTCTCTCTCTTTCTCTCTCTCTCTCTTTCTCTCTCTCTCTCTCTTCCTCTCTCTCTCTCTCTCTCTCATCGACTCTCTCCGTGTCTCCGTTGAGGCAGGATGTCACTTTCTGTTTCCCACGGCAGGTGCATGTTTCGGGCCGAGGTTACAACCGGTAGCGGTAGCCCAGTGCATCAACTGATGTCACTGCAGCGCCTCTAACCGGGAGGTCCTAGGCTCGAGTCCTGACGCAGTAGGATTTTCGACACTAGCTTTTCAGCTAGGTCGAATTCAGCTGCTGTCTGGAGGAGAATTCTAGCGGCCGGCTGCTCTGATCGGTAGTTTTCCGTGGTTTTTCCGATCAACACCAGGCGAATGCAATCAACACCAGGCGAAAATCAATCAATCAACCGAGGTTACAACTGAGTTACAGTCTGAGAGCGCTGATCTCAATATGTGTGTGTGGAAGAATCTCTCATTATGTATTACCAGGTTAGTTAAATTTTCGAAATAAAATATTTTTACTAGTGTATAACTTGTACAAACAATAGTGTTTGTTGCAAAGTACGATTACAATATTTTCAAGACCACTTTCTTTTTACTTTTTTGCTACGGAGTTCAGGAAAAGGTGTGTAATGGTGCGCGAAATAATAGCAAAATTTGAGCAGAAAAACTTTTATTACGAGGACTTGGTAACGAAAAGTGGATAAATAGAGTCGCTGAATTAAAAAAATCTTTTAACTCGTGGTGTAGCCAGTTTCCACGTTTTCTGAATCCTTGATAAGAAAAACTCCATTGACGGCAAAACGTCTGTCCGTCTGTGAACAACGCTAGCGGCTAGCGGCTGAAACCGTTCAGCTGATTTTTTCCATAATTGATATTCTCCAATCGATCTGGCTGATGTCGTGGCCCCTTTGAATTTGAAACCCATATTTTACAAATAAATTTTTGCTAATAAAGTATTTCGTAAAAAAATCAGTCCCGGTCATGTTTGAACCCCCTTGTAATTTCGGGAGGTACTTTACTTGAAGCCCCTGGGACATTTTACAAATTTTAAAAAAATGGCTCCATCGTATTTCATTAAGTTTTGCTGTCGGATAATGTGAAGTACGTTTAAGTGAATAGTGCAGGTCTGATGTTCGTTGAGAACCCTGAATTTTCGAAAATTGCAAAAGTTCAACATTTTTCGGCGCCCTCCTACAACTACAATTATGAATATAGAGATTTTTCCTTAATGAAATCTGTTCCTTAAAGATAGGTTTGGAAATAGTCATGTACAATTTTTCGAATATTTGAGTACTTTTTGCTTAAAAATAAGAGCAAAAAAGTACGTTCTGTTTTAGCACCACTAGTTCGTTTTCTATTAATTGTATAATCGTCAATTCATAACTAACACAAAATATACTAATACATACTAATTCATACAAATTCATACTAATACAAAATATCTTAATACATAACTAATACAAAAACTTAACTAGTCAGTTAACATGAAAGCCAGAACCACGTGCGTGGGAGGTGTATATACAAGACACGGACACTACGCATAAAATAATGTAATGTTTCAATATAGAGTTTTATTAAACTTTGCTTTAATTAATTTACATGAATTGCTTACATTTTATATTATAGTAGTGATCTGAATTCTGGAAATTATTTTTCTGTCATTCGATGGAGCTGCAACCTCCAGTTTGCTGGAACAGTAGCCGCTTACCCAACAATTAGAATCTGCATGCAACAAAAAATTCTGAGAAGAGTTTTTAAAGCATTATCTAACTATTATTGCCAATCTCAATGCTGTTTTCGTGTTCAGAATATGGAATTTAGCTTCATATTACTGCTTAGTAATATGAAGTGAAATCTTGTGAAGAAATTAAAGAAATTCGTAGCGACAATAAATGAGTCAATTTTATCAATCATACACACAGATGAAGGGATGATTATTTTAAAATGAAGCACTGATAAATAAAAAATCATATAACAGTCACATAAAAATAATTTTATACATATCTAAAGCCATCTCTCTCAATTTTGTTGAAATGCTTGATTGGCTTTCATGAAAATTTTCTGTAGAGAATCATTTACCGTATGTTTTGAAGTGGAATGTTACATACTTTCAATTTTGTCACTAGTTTGTCAATTTGTCACTAGCTTGATGATTGACTTTGAAAGACCAAATTCGTAATAAAATGATGGGACAATTGTGCTAAGGGCAACTTGGAAAACACACTCGAATCAGTGAAGACTCTTTTTAGAATATTCTTTTATGCCATACCACCATTCACTGTAATTTGTAATTTGCACACACAAGTAATTTGAATTTTTCTCAGACTGCCCTTGAACTTGCACTTGCTTTTCTTGCTTGAACTTGCTTTTCTGTGCACGTCTTCTAGAATTCAGTGGGAAATACAATTATTCAAATTATCGTTTCCATGTTGTCGCGGCAGGAAGTAATAAGAGCCAAAATTTATTGCTTATTTATCTTTGAAAATAGATTTTATTTCATGGGAGTTTTTTGTTGTTTTTTTCTCCCTTTCAAAATTCAAAATTTTATTGCTTATTTACCCTTGAAAATAGATTTTTTTACATGGGAGTTTTTTGTTGTTGTTTTTCTCCCTTTCAAAATTCAAAATTTATTGCTTGTTTATCCTTGAAAATAGATTTTATTACATGGGAGTTTTTTTCTCTTTCTTTTTTTTCTCCCTTTCAAAAATTCAAAATTTAAGTAGTATATGACTTAGTGTAGGGATCACAGAATTTTGAAAATGTGCACACAATTCACTTTTCCCCATAGCACGTCATACGCAGTTTTTAACTGTTTTTTGACGTTAAATAAATAAATAAATAAACTTAAAAGAAATGGCGATGCCCGTAATGAACCGGCGCTCTTTCCTGTCGCACAGAAATCTGGGAGTCAGTCATCCAGTTAGTATAGAGATCACTGTGCGCACATAACGACACCACCAAATATTTTAAAATTCGACGCACTAGATTCGGAGCTACAAGCGTTTTGCAAATTACTTATATGTAAGGCTGCCGTGCAAACAGCGTAAAAGCGCAATTGGCAAATATCCGCCGCCTATTCCATCTTAGTGCGTTTGAAAACTTATGCAGTTTTGAAAATTCGGAGCGTTCGGAAATGAGAACTTTTGTCGCCGGCGACGTGTTGTTGGATGAGGTCATTAGGTGGCTGAAGTGTCGGCGAAATAGAAGTTACATTATTATAATATTACTCAACCGTTATATAGAACACGAGAAATGATGTGCTGTTGAGCACCATTAGCTTCGTTATTTCATTTTTTGCTCCAGAAAACAAAGGGCTTATATGAATATGATATATGTTTGATTTTCATTAAAAGTTCTGAAATTTCGAAAATTACAAAAGTAATTTTTTCCTATCTTATCCTACATCCACAATTTTGAAGCTAGAAATTCTGTCGTACTGCAATATTTTCAATATTTTATCTCAAACTTTTTTCATGTCCTACATTTTCTCAAAATATGAGTAGTTTATGCATAATTTTGAGTCAAATCGTGACAGTTTTTTAACAATAATACCTAGGCGTAAACAAGATTTTCTCAAAAATGATCTCAAATGTGAACTTTAAATTTTCTATGTTGTGGATACAATACAGTGTATTAAACCCCTATTGGTTACAGCATCAATTTTCACGGCTTGAGGCAGCCAATCAACTTTCGAAGTTGACATTTCACCTAAAGACTAGTGGGGCACATAGCTGCAAAATATTTTATCACTTCTTATCTCAGACAGTAAAACGACAGAATGTTGAATCCACAGAAAGTGAGAAGTAGTGTCGTACACACAAAAGAGATCTCGCCCGACGCCCAGTTGTCCTGCCCATTAGGCAGATGGCTTTTCGCCAGAACACTCGACTATTTTGCGTCGGGCCTCTGGCATTCAATGCGGCCAAGTACTATCCCAATGGTAGAATGCTCGTGTGCGTTCTATGCAATTTCAGGAAGTTGCTAATCATGGGTGTAACTACAGAATTTTTCGGGGGAGCAGGTCAGAGAGATTGGGCGGGCTCTTTGTGTTCAAAATGCGTGTTAGATAGGAAATTTAAATTATTCCATTAATTTCAAAGAATGTGCATTTCAATCACAATTTTCAGTTGAATTACTCGAAAATACGTAACAATATAAGGGTTTTGAATATGTTTATCGTTTCGGAAAACAAGTTAGGGTGGTGATTATTTACAATCTAATTACTTAATATCCATTTCATCAATCAAACAATTATTGTTTCAAATTTTTGAATTATTAGCGAATTCCTCCTCTTTATCCTCATCCTCATCCTCATCCTTCTTCTTTTCTTTTTCTTCTTCTTCTTCTTCTTCTTCTTCTTCATTTCCCCTTGAGGTGTTACCGCTTTCGACTTGTCTGTCACAGATCTGCTTTCCCATCTCCAGGTCTTTAACTCTAAAACTAAAGAAGAGAACTCTTAACTAAAGCAGCCATTTGGAGGACACTCCATATGGCTTCTTTCATGTACGTATGTATCCCACACCAGAGTTGAAGTTACTCTCTTCCTTCTTCGTGATGGATGAAATAATTGAAGTCATCTTTGTCAGCTTAGATTTTTTCAGATAGCCGGCTTTCGATACCTTTCCCGGCATGATATCGAAATTGCGAATACTTCTTAAGAAGAAAAAGTTATGTTATCGTGAGCCAGAAAACAGCGAATTTTCGCCAGAAAACTCATATTGCCGGGCTCTGGTAACGAACAAGTGAATAAATCCTGTCACTAAATTTAGAAAAAAAAATCCTCTAACACGTGGGGTAGCCAGAATCCAGAGTTTTGTTGGAAAATCGGAAAATCGATTGACGGTAAAACGTTTGTCTGTCTGTCCTGTGGTCAACGCTAGCACCTAAACCTTTCAGCCTATTTTCTTCAAAGTTGATATTCGATCGATCTGAATGAGCTCGTGGCTTTGAGATTTTCAAACAGATATTTTGATTTTTGAGGGTACTTCACATGGAGCCTCAAAAACATCAATTTTTTTTCAAAAACGGCTCAACATTTTTCCTTCAAATGTCTTTGATCAATGATCTTTGTCTTCGGATAGCGTAAAGTACTCTTAAGAGAATTGTGAATGTTCGTTGAAATCACAGATTTTTTGAAAATTGAAAAAGTAATATTGTGGGGGGACGTCTTCCTGCAACTATAACATTGATGATCGAGATTTTTTCCTTAACGAAATCTGTTCCTTAAAGACGGATCGTTCATGTTCAATTTTTCGAAAAAAATAGTGCTTTCCGTGTTTCTGCTCGAAAAATAGGCAATTTTTTCCTCAAAAAAACGCTTCAATTTTTTCTCTACATTTGCTCCTCATATGTAATAAGGGACGATAAAATATATGGTGCTAGTCCGATTGTCGGCTATTGTTCCATTTTTTCGAAAATTCCAAAAAGTGAACATTTGAAAACTACAAAATTGGAGATAGCGATTTTTGCTTTCAACAAAGTCTGTCGTAAAACATCAGGATTTAGCCATTCAGAGGGGAAGATCACTGCTACCGACCGAGAAAAAAAACTTGTACAATACTTACGGAACTAATGATCTTGGCAGTTGACGCGCCCTTAATCACAATCAATCAATCAATCAACTTATCAACCCAACAGCTATCAGTCTGTCTGTGGACAACTGAAGCGCCTGAACCGTTCAACCGATTTTTTTCAAAATCGATATTCCCGAATTGATCTGAACGGACTGGAGACTTTCAGAGTTTCTGATAGTTTGCTTGTTGAGTTATTATCCATGAATCGGGCATTTATGCGTCTGCCCGAGTTCAGCCCACACGGCGCTTGTGTGATGTAGTGGTAGGAGTGCCGGGAAGTTAACTCTGAGGATCTGTGTTCGGGTCTCGGAGCGGGAATAAAAAGTTGGTGGTTGAAAACACTTTTGATGGTTTTTGTTGTATAATATTGGTTAGCATTTAGAAACAATGCGAGGAAGTATATGCTTTGGTAGCACCGCTAGGTTTTTTTAAGGAAACTATATTATGATCAAATGACGTACTAGCGAATGTTGAAGTCACAAATATCGAAACCGGTATCATTGTTCTTACCGTGAATGTCCGAAACTCGCGAATAGCGAATTATCGCGTGTTCAGGGATTACTGTATATAAAAAAAAGTCAACAATAGAGCATGCAATCATAAAACTGATATTGAAGGACTTAAGCAGCATTGATGCCTATATTATTCACAAATAAAAGGTTTTGTTTGATTTCGTTGTATAAATTAACAATAGTCAGGTTCTTATAATTTCATTGTTGTAACATTACTGTAAATGTTTTTCTTCTTTTTATTCAAATTCTAGCCTACTGTATTTGCTTATATTTACAGAGTATTTGGATTAGACATCCATAGACTACTCCAAATGAAATACTCTTATGTTCATGTTTAACATGTTGACAACATTGTATGATAACCATACCACATTCTGTACTAATA
>BLKR01009913.1:0-20000 GCA_011170035.1 Teleogryllus occipitalis | reverse complement strand
ATGTTTTTCAGATTTCCCTATTCCAGTATCCCTGGAGGCGGGAAATTATTCAAGGGATACAGAGCTGCAGCCGATCAGGCTTTTTGTGTTTTGTCTTTATTTTACAATGGCGTTCTCGTTCCTTCTTACGATACTCTTATGGTAAAACTGTTTCTCTGGAACATGCACAGAAACCCTTCACAGCACTACCTCTATGCACTTGTTCAAAATAACGTCGGCTCAGACTGAAGCGGCTGCGGGGCGAAAGCGCGTTTCCACGCCTCCCACGCACTCTGGCACAGTTGCCCTGGAGAGGCGGTGCAAGAGCTGGGGCCGATTAGGCTTTCGCAGCAGAAAACATGCCTATCTTAACCCTCCAAGGACGGTAATAATTGTTTTCCAAAATTTATATTTGTTTTCATGTAAGATGAAATGATTGGTATGCTGCAGTAGAGAAAAAATTCTAAAAATATTTCTAATGAAGGGGCCTTTCAGACTCTGACATTTACGTCACGGTAGTCCTTTTACGCTACTATTTTGTTAAGGAAGCTGACGGACAAAGGCAAATGTTATAAGACTTTTTACACTTATATTGAAACTTTTTAATATTATTACAATATTTAAGAATTAAAATAGAACTTATAACTTTTCTCTCATCATATCTAATACCCTCTGAAAATTTAGTGCTCCCTTGGTGCTTGAGGCTACTCCAACCGGCGATTTTGTGCGAGTTTTTCACACAGAACGTGTGAGGTAGATCTGCACGTTTTCTCTACGAAAAAATGTTTCTCTACATAATTACCAGCATTGGTATATAGATTCAAAGCATTGTTCTGACCGCGACAACGAGCATTCAATTACATAATGCCCAAAACCATTTCTTCAATATATACCCCTACAAAGGCTGATATCACTCACCATGCAGTCCTTAAAACCGTTCTTATTGATTAATAATACTTGGTTGAGCACATTAGGATTTCTTTGAGACTACAATCATTATATTTTAACTGGCTTCGTTTCCATCACTCCCCGTAAAAGTTGCTCTAACCTATATTGTTGTTTTGAACCCACCACTTGCCTTAGAAAGATCCTATCATTTTGTTCTCTAATGCATTTTCCCCTGGCTTCTTTTTGTGTCTTTGTACAATTTACAGAAAAAATCCTGTGATATTATGCTTGGGCCCGAATAGTTTCATTTAACCCCTATCTTTTAGGTTCCTCAAAAAGTTGAAACTGGTAAATAATTGACCAATGTGGTAAGGGTAATTCTTTTCGTCAGGCAAATTGTCTAGGAATGTAAGCGGAGCACTTGTCTCCAAATATTTCATCATATATTTTATTTCTACCAGTTTTGACTTTTCTCATGATACACATCAAATACCTTCCGTTTTATCCGCACGGTTTCATCCAGTCATTTCATGACTACTTGAGGAGTAATGAAGATGCCTGTTACTCCCGAACCATTTTTCTTTCTCACCGTGACTTGCATCCAACATTTGTGAAACGTCGTCGACAGTAAGAACGTGTTTAAATATACATATAATGAAATAACTTTTAAACCCACAAATACATTTTTAATACATAAAAACTACATTGCTAAGTAAAAATTTAATTTGGTTAGGCACAAGAAAAAGTACAAGAAAAGTAGTGCAAAAGACTGGCGTAACGTATACGCCTCGCACCGAAACAAGGTCTTAGAAATTAGATAAAATTTCTTTCAATGTTACTTCCCATTACATTGTAAATTGTAACTACTTTTAATCAATTGATTCAGCGTAAACGAAACAAGATTTGTTTTTATAATTCTACTTACTAAATTTCAGGGTCCGTGGACTGACGTAATCAATTTTGAAATGAGGCTGCTGTCGATAAAACTCACTTATGAATAATATGCAACAGACGAACTGTACTCGGTAATTCACTGCGACCAGACACAACTTTGTGACAGTCAAAAAATGTTTGCATGCGGCGTTGGGGCTGACAATTTCAGACAGGTTTACTATGACGTATTCGTCACGCTCGTGGAGGTTAAGTGGACATCTAAATTTAACTTAAAACTAATTTACACTTAAAGCCTTTGGGCTGATTATTTAATGATAGGTGTTTTGTTCAGGTTGCTGAAAATTGCTTAATATTGCTCTTTTTCTCCTTAAAATTTTTATCTTTCATTCACCCTCTCGTTCATTCTTAGCTATGTTCAAGCACATTACCACTTTCTGGTCGCACAACTATACTGCACTTCGCTATTTCCCCCTTCACACTTTGTGTCCGCCAGGGCGCGAAGCGTCCGTGGCGCCGGCGGCGTCCACGGGGCGGCGTTCACTCCCCGCGTCCCCGCGTCGCACAGCTCAGAGCTCCGGAAGGTGCGGACCCTTTCTTCCGCAATGGAAGGCCTCTGTACGCCTCTGTTCGCCGCTGCGCCGGGTCTGGCGCAGGATGCGCGCTGAATCAGCAACGTCCCGAAGACCGTCGCCCAGCTCCCCGTTCCATCGCGCTCCTGCCCCTCACAGGTGGAGTGGACGCCTGCGAGGAACCAAAAAGAGCGAGTCGTTTCCGGCTTAGCCATTCAACACTTACGTATTCAACACTTGCACTGCCTTCTGTTCGCCGATTTCGCGTAAGACCACTAAATCGTCAAAGGAACATCAGAAGCCAGCAGCATTGAATACCAGTTATTAATCCGGGAGACAGAACGCTCCCGGCTCGCCCGCCTTACGTTGTTAACGCGCACTTTGAACTGCCTGGCAGAAGCTCGCGATCAATCTGATGTAGCGGTCGCTTGCTTCCCGAGACATGCGAGCAACCCACATGCCACACAGTGTCGAAAGCCGACCGCTTATCCAGAAAAGACCACTGGCAGGTCGTGCCGTTTCTCGAGGCGAGGCCGATCTCCGTGAAAGCCCGCGTGGAGCTGTCACCAGCTCTCGAGCCGAATTGTTCATCTCGGAAGGTTGAGACGACGTATTTCTTGTTGCCAACGCGGCCAGAATCGGTCTCTCGAACGTCTTCCTAAGACGGAGAGTTGAAACAAAATCGTTCTAAAACTAACAAGGATCTAAAACTGCTCGGGAGGAATTTGTTTTCGCCGTGTTTTGGTAATAGCGAGATGGTCGCTAATCTCTATGCCTTGGGGAAATATACACGCGCCAGGCACGCATTCAGGAGCTCGAGTTTCTGACTCCGCGCCCTCCCAGAGCGCATAGTTGGGCTCTGGATACACCATCTGGGCCACGAGCTTTCTTTAGATTATGAGCTCTCAGCTCCTCCACTAACTGCCTGCTCGTCAATCGGCGTGCCGAGGTGAGGGGGCGGGTCAATGACATTGCGGCTGGCCGTGCGCGCCAAGGGCGCACCGTCTATTACAGTGGCGACCAATGGAGGCGCAGCGGCGCCCGTTTCAAATGCAGGGAACAGCAGGTCGAATTTACGAAGATTTCGCTTTTTGCCGCGTCGTCCCGGAAACAGGGGTAGATGGTGGAACACCAGGCGTCCTCGTTCCGGCGTTGCTCTGGATCGAGTTATTTACTCCCGGTTTGCGGCACAGCGCACGAGATAAATCCCAAATATGCTTGTTATGAAGATTGCACTTTGAAATAGTTTCAGACCATTGAGCAGCTCTCTCATCTCGTAGAGGTGAACGGAATTCTCTGCTTAATCTGCGCACCCGCTCTCCGTCAACGGGATCTCCGTAGCAGCGATGAACTTTCACAGTTCTGCGCAGTTCTTTTAAGATCCTTTCTTTGCTCATTTGTGAGCTCAGGGCGAGAATTCTCTACTCGCGTGACAATTGTCTCGCTCGTAGCTCATAGTGAAGTCGCTAGCCTTTCACCACTGAGGTCCGGGTTCGATTCCCGCGAATCTCATGTGTAATGTGTTTCAACAAAACGAGTTTGGCTGCTTCACAAGGTGTAGGCCAACCCCTGTGAAGTGTCCTAAACCCTACCCCTATCCTCATTCCTTCCCAATTCTAGCCGCTGGGTAGTGACGCAAGAGCGCCTATGAGAGAGGCGCGTACGCCGAGACGCTACCTGGCGGTACCTACGCTAACTTACGGACTACGACTTACGACTATTTAAAAGTAACGGAGGATTACTCCTTATCATAGTAATAATAAGCGCTTAACCCGCAATGAGGTTATCGATACGCGTTGCGTCATTACAAACACGCAAAAAAATTTAAAAAAATATATTTTGCTTGAAAACCGATTCCAACCTTACAGTGAAGTGATTCACTGCTTCGTCGATCTCAGCTTTCGTATTTAGTGGTTTCTGCTCAAGCCGAGAATTCAGCTGTGTTGCGGAACCTGTGCAGTCTGTCACTCGATGTTCGGAAGTTAGCTTGGCATTTCGCTACAAGAAACGCCACTACACATGTTACTGGGTTATGATCTGAATCCAGTGCAGCTATTGAACAGGAAATCACGCATTCAACGCCTTTCACTGTCATAAAATCAACAATCCGGGTTCCGTACTTTCAGGAAATGTGTAAGGCTATTGTGTGCGCAGATCTCTACGCCCCGCCTTGTTGCTACAAGATTGGCAATTTTGTTGCGATTTCTGTTCGCTCAGAGACCGTCCCAATTCCTACTGGCGTTAAAGTCGCCCAGAAGGCTGACTTTGGAACAGCGCCACAAAGGTGTCTTTTGGGGAGTGTGGGCGCGGTGGGCCGCGGAAGAGGAGAGGCCGGCCCGCCGCTAGCTGTCGGCTGAGGTGCCTCGTCCCTGCCGGGGACATTTAGGCGAGTGGGGCCCTCGGCCTCTTTGCACGCGCGCCTCAAGGACGCGTGCAAAAGCTGCACGTTCTGTAGAATGTAGCAAATAAGTTGAAGATGGAAGTTGCCTCCTTTCGGGCAGTGCACCGTTCCTTCCTTGTCGGCGTCTGCTGGGTGACCCTCACCCGTGCAGAGGCGGTAGCGCACATCGTACTCGCAATTGCGAACGATGTGGCCTTAACGGCAGCATCACAAACATAATCGAGGTCTTGCCCACTTTTCGCGTTGGACCTCTATTGTAGATTCTGTTTGACATGGTAGATCTTTCGTGACTCGACGTTATCACGAAGTGTGACAGCAAAAGTTCCTGTGTGAACTTGTTCTTCCCGGGTTTCGGTGCCTATTGCACTTTCGTCTACACCAGAATAGTGGTTTGCGGAGACCACGGATTCTCTCAGCAGAGAATTTCCCTGACTGAATGAAGATCGTATTTGTCGATGGGTCTGATGTTATCTTCCGTCTGTCCTAGATTGTGGTAAAGGGGAGTTGCAGGATATCCACGGACGCTTGTTTCGTGTATGCCGTGGGCGGGGGTCGTAGGATGTGATGGGGTCGCACGAGGTTTCAAAATTGGGGATTGTTAATGTACTGCTGGATTTGAGTGATTGAGGAATTTTCGAGGTAGGAAAGGCCATGTGGTATTTTTTATTGTCTCCGGGGCTCGCTGTAACGGGTATAGGGAGGGTAGCGGAAGATCAATGGTTATTGTTAGTTTTCTGTAATTTCCGAGGGATATGATGAACCAAGTGGGATGGGCACGGGAGAGGATTGGGCGGATGTATGTGTTGTAGGTGTCGATTTTCTTGGGGATGGGAATTGATGAGTTTGTAAGGATGAGATAGAGGGCGTTGGTGATTCGGTTAGTGTTGACTAGTGTTGAGAATGTGGTGGGTCCATAGGAGTTTGCGGGAAAGGGCAATGCCAATGTATTTGATGTGGGGTTGCCAGGGGAGAAGAGTTTGGTTAATTGTCAGGGATGATCGGCTTGATGGGTAGGTTTTGTACGAAAAGAGGATGGCCTGGGCTTTTGGGACGCAGAGCGTCCCTCGCGGAATCCCAATTGGGATGGCTGAAGGATGGAGTCGACGATGGAGCTTAAGCGGAGGAAGATTTTCTTTTCAAAAACTTTGCTCGGGATAGGTAGGAGGCTGATGGGTCTACAGTACCGGTTCTTGCCGGGTTTAGGGATCATGGACACGCGGGCGGTTTTCTAGAGTGTGGGGAAATAGGACTGCTTAAAACAGAAGTTGAGGATGAAGGTAAGAAGGTCTGTGGCGTTCTTGGGGAGGTAGCGGAGGTGGGTGGGGAGAACGGGATTGGAGACTGCTGGCGTTGCTCAGAGTCCGGTGACGAATTCACTGTACCGGCGAAACTGTTGCTGTGGTGGGCTTAGCTCGGCGTGCGCATCGCGGGCCTGGGTAGGCCGGGCTCTGTCGCATTGTGGATGTCGCTGTTGGCGCAGGCGGTTGAGAATTGGAGCTCGCGTGTTTCGCCGGACAGGCGCCGGCAGCCCTTGCGGCGCGCGATCGACGGCCTTTTGTAGATTTCCCCTCTTCAGTAACCCTGAAGCGGAGGAAATTTTTTCAGTGCATTGGGGTACAAAATACTGTCGCCGATCAGACTTTTGCAGAAATGGGGGGGGGCTAACTTAAATATACTAACTTACAAACTAATTTATTATTAACTTATAACTACTTGGGTTTGTGATGTGGCATCTGAGGGTATCATCTTCAAGATGGAGTAAGGCACGACTTTTTGCGCCTTTCTCGGTCCTGCCGCTATAGTCGCTTGACCTTCAGCACTCCTTGATACGATCGCGATCATGTGACATCTTGCGGCAGGACCAAGAAAACATCTTGCGGCAGGACCAAAAGTCGTGCCTTATTCCATCTTGAAGATAATTCCCTCAGATGCCACGTCAAAAAGACAAGTATACTATTTACGAGTCCACTTTGGACCTGTTTTAGCTAAAACATGCATACTATGTAAAACATGTATAAACATGTATAATTTTAATGTATAGCTATACATTAAAATTTTGTTAGAAAGATTTTCAAAAGTTCTTAAAAACGTGGTTTGGACGGCGTCAAGCGCCGTTCTGCTCATCCCCTCGCTGGGTGGAGAGCTGGTGAGGAGCGCGCGTTGGAGGGGTTGCCTCCGCCCATTGCCCAGGGAGCTCAGCAACTGCGGCGTCGCTTCCCAGAGTTTAAGCAGGCGGTGAGGTGAGCATCTCGAAGGAGGAGATGCGCTCTCACACCGATTGCTGCCCCGCTGGTGAGTCGATCTGCTTCGGCAGGATGAGCCTCAAGAGGGAGGGTATAGTAACCCCTCCTTCGCTGTTTAAGCCTGCGAGTAGCGGGATGCCGGCTTCCAGCCGAGGGATGCCACCCGCGCCGGTAGTCTGGAAGCAGCTCGAGAAGGCCATTAGCGCGGGATAATGCGCCCTGACCAATGCCGCTATTATGGCGCTGGGGACGCCGGAGAGTAGGTTTTCCGAATCCCCTTGGGCGTCAGTCACCGCAGCTGTTGGCTGAAGTTCCACCGGCGGCGGCAGAGGGGACTTGACGTTCTCGGCCGCGATGTCCTGAGTGGCAACCGCGACGATCTGCATTCCGGAAGTGGCTCACCGGAATGAGCTGGCGGGACCGTCGATTTGGTCGAAATTGACCGAGTGACGTTATCCGCCAACCAGAATAACCGGTCCCACGTAGGTCTTGTCGAATGCTACCATTGAATTTCGCCGGGGCGTTGCTCCGTCCCCGTTCTCCTTGCTGCCATTGCTCTTTAAACAGTACCCCGCTAGAGCAGAGCTCAATTGTTCTATATATAATATGTAATATATATTGTATAAAGATAAAATATTTCTATTTATTGTAACGACTTTAATTACATTATAAATTTGTAATTTATTTATATATTTGTTCAATTTAATTTCTTAATATTTTAGTATAAAAATGAATATTTTAGTATTAAAAATTAATCTCTCAAAAGCTTTTGACGTCATTGATAATGACATTTTACTTTCAAAATTACCTTCATGTGGAAACCGTGGTATTCCTCTTGATTGGTTATGTTCGTACCTTAAACAACGATCTCAGAGAGTGGAAATACGTTACTGGATTGACGGAACATTACATACACACCTTTGCGACTCTTTTCCCATTGCACGTGGAGTTCCTCAAGGATCGATTTTAGGTCCTATCCTCTTCTCACGATACGTAAACGATATGCCCTCGACGAGTCGAAACGGAAGAACGGTTCTCTTTGCGGATGATACGAACATCCTTTGCAATAAAGAAACCGTAAATAGTACAATATCAGATGTTTCAAATTGGTTCCGAAATAAATTAATAGTAAACGAAAAGAAAACGGTTTTAATGCAGCTTTCCATTTCAAAAAACAATTCTGTGCTCCATTGAAAATGAACGGAGTACCATTGACTGATGTTAAGGCAACAATATTTTTAGGCGTGTCATTTCAGTCAAACCTTAAATGGAACGTCCATTTAAATGAATTGAACACAAAATTAAGTTCATTATGCTACGTGTTCAGAATTCTTTCTAATTCCGTCAGCCTTCATACTGCTCGTTGTGTATATTTCGCGAATGTTCATTCCCACCTGAGGTATGGCATAATATTATGGGGAAATACATCTTATAGCTCCCAGACTTTTAGATTACAAAAACGAATTGTACGAATAATAACCAAATCCCACCCACGTGATACTTGTAAGACTCTCTTCATTAATCTAGGAATTTTACCATTACCTTGTCTGTTGATTTGCGCATCAGTGGTTTTTGTCAAAAATTACTTGCTTAAGGGCGGGAATATATTTTCAGAAAATGCCGAAGTCTATTACTCTAATAATCGACGTAGAAATTATATTCATCATATGACAGTATCAACAGCTCATTACAAAAAATTCACATACAATACATGTACATCATTTTACAACACTTTGCCAGATGACATTAAACGATTAAATTCGATAGAAAAGTTTAAATCCAAAGTGAAATCATTTCTGCTGCATAACTGTTTCCATACAATTAGAGACTATACTGAGCATCACAAGGAAAGTAACATTAATTTTAACAGTGATACTTAATGCATTATTTACCATTTGGACTGTATAACATTAATTTTAACAGTGATACTTAATGCATTATTTACCATTTGGACTGTATAAATGTGTATAAACAATCTGTAACAAGTATTGTACTGCAGCCTCCGTTTCAATGACCCCAGTCTCAATCAGGTTTTTCGTCCAGTTTCCCTGATCCATTGAGCAAATGCTGAGATGGCCCCTTGTTTTGCATCTGGACATAAATGTAATTTCATTATCTGTGCACATCTTCTAGAATTCAGTGGGAAATTTAGTTATTCAAATTATCGTTTCCATATTGTTGCGGCAGGAAGTATTATTCCTTGACGAAAGACATAATGGATAAGAGCCCAAAATTTATTGCTTATTTATCCTTCAAAATAGATTTTATTACATAGGAGCGGTTTTTTTCATTCAAAATTCAAGTAGTATATGACTTAGTGTAGGGATCACAGAATTTTGATAATGTGCATTGAATTCACTTCTCTCCATAGGACGTCATACACAGTTTTAACTGTTTTATGACGTAAAATAAATAATAATAATAATAATAATAAAGTGCGGATCAGAGGTTAGTGCAAAATAATCACAGATTAAATTGTCAGTGAAAGATAGTGAAAGGCAGGAAGTATTATTCCTTGACAAAGGACATTATGGATAAGAGCCCAAAATTTATTGCTTATTTATCCTTGAAAATAGATTTTATTACATGGGAGTTATTACATGGAATTTTGAATATATATATATATATATATATATATATATATATATATATATATATATATATATATATATTGAAAATGTGCACAGAATTCACTTGTGCCTATAGCACGTCATACGCAGTTTTAACTGTTTTTGACGTAAAATAAATAAAAAACAAATAAATAATAAAAATAAATAGCAGCAATTATTTCAGAAAATGTTGAAAAGTTTCAAAAAAATAAATATCAGCATTGTGTAACACTAAACTAACTTACTATACCCTGTGTGGAATAGCATAACGTTTCTCTCAGACCTCCTTCTCTACAGAGGAGATCTTCTATCCTCTGTAGTGTTACATAATTTATGGACAATCCCTAGCTCGTATCATGATGCTCAGTTTTACTTTCTCGCCAATGGCGGCGAATTTTCGGCAGAAAAACTTATTACCAGGCCCTGGTAATGAAAACTATGGATAAATCCAGTTGCTAAATTCAGAAAAAATTCCTCTAACTCGTGGCGTAGCCAGTATCATGTTTTGTTGGTCCTTGATACCGAAGAATCTATTGACGACAAAACGTGTCCGTCTGTGAACAACGCTAGCGGCTAAACTGTTCTGCCGATTTTCTGCAGAATTGATATTCCCCAATGGATCTGACTGATGTCGCGGCACCTTGAGTTTGAAACCGGCATTTTAATTTTTTAGGGTACTTCGCATGACGCCCCTGGGACATTTTCAAAGTTTTAAAAAAATGGCTCCAACGTTTTCGACTAAAGAGTGTTATTAGATAGTGTGAAGAATGTTTAAGGGGATGTTGCAGATTGCATGTTAGTTAAAAAGACTGATTTTCAGAAAATTGAAAAAATTCAAACTTTTTTCGACGGCTTCCTACAACCACTATTACGAAGATAATAATTTTTCTTAATGAAATGTGTTCAAGAGAAATAGATCTAAAAATAATGTCATGATCAATTTTTCAAAAACGAGAGTATTTTTGCGAAATTTTGTGTCAAACATGGCAATTTTTATTTTCTTTAAACAATTTTTTCTTAAAAATGGCGCGTTTTTTAAAATTAAATTTAGACGCTTCAGAGAATGATGCAGGTCTCATGTATACTGAAATGCCTGATATTTCGAAAATTGAAAACATTCAAAAATTTTTCTGCGTCTTTCGGCGACAATTATGAAGATACATTTTTTCTATCTTAACGAAATGTGTTCATCAAAAACAGAGCTTCAAATCAGGTCATGTTGAATTTTTTGAAAATGAGTGTTTTTTGTGTAATTTGGCGACAAACATGAAGTAATGGGTTACAGAATTTGCTTGAAAGATGTCCTTGAGTTATCGATGGGGTAAATGCGATCACGATCTTAGTTAATGTATCGGTTGAGAAAACATTAGATTTGCAATCAGAAGTGCACAAATGTTAAGCGTTGAATAACAACATACTAAATACATCAGAACTTAATGGTGTTCATTTTACAGCACCTTTGACATTGGCAAGATTTCTGATCAAAAAGATAGCTCTTTCGCGATAACTGGTAATAAACAAAAATGGGTCGCCTTCGCTTTTCTTCTCCTCATGTAAAAAATAGAGGCAGGTTATTTTGAAGCAAAGTGCACAATTTGCACATTGTTTGATTTAACTGTAAACAATGTAATGTGTACATTCAAAATAAGTGTTTTTTGTTTGCAAAGATTGGGAAATATGGGAGAAATAGGGGTAGAAGGTCTATTTAGGTGCAGTGAGGTGATTTAGGTGCAAATTAGGTGCACGGCAAGTTTCTGAAATGCTTTCGATTGGATTATATAACATTTTAGAAGTAAAAAATTAAAGCTCCCAATGTGCTTTGTCTGTAGGTGCATCACCTAAAAATCTGGTCCTTAGTGATCAGTATGTTGGAGGGTTTACCAAGTTCTGGTGCTTCCTTTGCCTGTGGAATAGTCGAGATACAGTACAACATAATATCAAACGTGAATGGAAGCCAAAAATTTCTTTTAATCAAGGAGAAGATAATTTCCAATTTGTCCCATTGGTTGCTACATACAATTTGCTTCTGACACCACTGCATACCGTACTAAGCTTCGCTTGGTTAAAACCTTTGTAAAAACGCTTAGCAAAAGAAATTCGAATGGTTTCCTGTACTTAAGTGAAAAGGATTGCAAAATATCTCCTGCAAAACTAAAAGGTTTCTTTGTCGACTCGCAGATCATGAAGCTATTGAAGGACCCAATATTTGAAGTATGATTGAGCGATACCGGAAAGAGAGCATGAAAAAGTTTTCAGTGGCTTTCGCACAATTTTCTCGGTATTAAAAAAGTTTCTAATTACAAAGAAGGTGTGTATGAATTACTAGAGGCCTGTCAAGATATGGGATGCCGCAAACCACTAAAATTTCATTTCCTGCATTCTCATTTAGTCTTTTCCCATCCAACCTAGGTGATGTTAAGTGATGAGATAGGAGAAAGGTTTCGCCTGGACATTAAAGTTCTGGAGGGGAGGTACCAAGGCTGTTGGAATCAATCCATGCTTGCAGACTATTGTTAGATGCTTGGCCGAGGTGACCAAAACATTCACAAAAGGAAATCAACAGCTGTGCATTTTTAGTTGGCAAATCTGTTTTTATTCAACTTGTGACTTATCTTTACAATTCAGTCTATTTAGTATTAACTCACAAGATATGTTAATTGTCTATAAATAAGCTTGAAGTTTGCATTTGTAGCCCCAGCAATTGAATATAATCTGTATTTCCAAAAATGCATTTATTTCAACAATGGTATGTGATAGGCAAAACCCAAACCAGATTCGTGTTCAGATAAAAAAACTAATATATAAAAACCTGCTTTCATCTCTGGTGATTAAATTTAGTTTAAAATTGTTGACCTGTGTTATTTATTATATTTCATTTTAAATTGCATTCTTTAATTGCGTTAAATGTGAAAACAAATAGATGATTTCTCTTTGCTTAATAAGATGTGGGAATGAAGAGTAATGCATGTAATTAAAACCAAGTAATTTTGATGAATATAAAAGAAATATATTTAATTATATTTTTCTAACCGTTTTCATTCGTTTGCTAGTGGTTTCAACAATGCTAATTGGCTAAATGTGTTTCCAACACGAATTAGCAGTCATTGTTGCTTGTAACCCATTGTTGTAATGCTGCACTGATAACAAGGCAATAATGATGTCTGCTTTTTGTTTGTGTTAATATAAACTAATAATTTTATACAATTTGGAGAATATTAAAATACTATAGTGTTTAATAATTACTATTATATATTTTTCAATTTACTTGCATTTGTTTGCTAATGCTATCAGTATCATATTATTTATTAACTTTTAATTATTTTACTTTCTTTCATACTGCTTATGCAGAATATATGCTAAAAAACTCATCGGATAGGTTCATGAATACATCGCATACTTTATACAATGAATTAGTCACCAGAAATATATTTTCATTTAAAGTTTTGAATAAAAAATCTATTGGTTGAAACTATTTAATTTGCTTACTAAGTTTTCTATGATTTCAAATGAGTTTTACAAAAAATGATGACAAATGTGTTAATTGGAGAGAAATAGTGGTGTAAATAGTATTACATAACCATTACTAAAGGCAAGAAAGTATGTGCTGTTTAGCACCACTAGTTGTGTAGTTTATTAGAATAATTTCAAAATATATTCATTGTACATGTGTGTAAATATTACGTTTTATTATTATCTCTCACAATTAAAATGTTTGTGTCTCTGCTCATTAAAACATTTTCAATTTAGAAATATACACCTTTATTGTATTTTAAAATTGTTTGGATTTCATTGGCAGGTTTTATGACCTCAGTTGAACTTGAAATGTTCCAGTCAGTTCCAAGTGTAGAATTTAATACATATTGGATTCCATGCACCTGGTTCATTAGTCTTCTGAAAGACAGCAAGAGGAACAATCAAATTGAAGACTCTCAGGGTCTCCATATAATAATGGAGGTAAGTTTCTGAACTTACTTTCTCTTTTTTTGTTGTACCATTTGAGTCAAGATAAACACTACCAATACTTATTTACCTAGGAGATATGAAATTTCTCTTGCTTATCTGTTGAGATACAAGGAAAATACTGAATAGGGAACAAAAAGTTTATAAATGCCCAGCAAGCTGGGCACAGGAATAAGATGATCTTTTTGCTTAAACTTATATAAAAATAAAGTTTAATCTTCCAGCAGGCAGCTAGCAGAGTGTTGCATGATCAGATTTAGTACAATTCAAAGGGTTACGTTACCTTTGGTGACCTCTAATTTGAGGTATTTGTAGTTGGTGAAATTGTCTAGTAGATTCCATCATCTATTCATGAATTTTATTTTTGATCATTCAAAAAAGGATGTTTTTCTAGTGAACAGCATTTCTGAGCAACACTCCTTACTACACAGGCCCATTCACGGAAGAAAATTTTCTTCATACAGTTCACAAATTGGAGCAAATTTTTAAATGAATTGTAGCATGAACATGTTAAAGTACTGTGTATATAAAAAATTGTATTACATTATAATTATATATAGGCCTATATATTATTTACTATATTTATTCACCAGATTGTGTACGCACGCACGCATTCACACACGTGTGTACACACACACACACACACATGCACACAGCAAAGTTTATTAGTTTGTTTTAGTCAATCTCGTATATCCAGTTACTTCAGATATACATGATCATCTAGTGAAACATATTGTACCATGATTATTTGTTTCATTATTTTCATAAATTCAATTTTAGATTTCTTATGTACCTCTATAAATCACTAATCCCTTGGTTTTTCAAGACAAGATAAATTTCTAAATAATAAAACAAGATATTTTAAATACGAGGTAAAAATCAGTATGTGATAAAAATCAAATTACATCAATATATTTATATCAATTTATTAATATGTTTCAGGAATTCAATGAGTTCCGATCTAAATGTGGGTTATTATGGAGTTACGATTGGGTTAGCATTCCATTAGTTTATACTCAGGTAAATACTTTTATATTTTGTTACATTCTATTTGACATTAGTATTGGTTAAAAATTATAAAACAATTCAAATGTTAAAATGATATGCTAATAAGATTTTTTGTTTTAAACTTAGGTAGTCACAATTGCTACTTATTCATTTTTCTTAGCTGCTCTGGTTGGGCGTCAGTATGTAGATGCAGCCAAGAAGCCTCTACAAATGGAAATTGATATTTATTTACCAGTTTTCACAATTCTCCAGTTCTTTTTCTTCATGGGATTGCTCAAGGTTTGTATGTGCAAGTGAAGTACTTTTATTTTATCTATTTGCAGCATTTGAAACAATTTAAAATTACAATGAGACAATGATTTTTGACAGATTCATCAAAGTAAAGTTTAAAAAATGACAATAGTCTTTAAAAATATCTGTGTATTCAAATAAAGTATCAAATTAGGTTGTCACTATTTATTCATGTATTTGTTTCTATATCTATTGAATTCATTCCACTAAGAATAAATGCTGTGGATCGTTCATTATTCTGAGGCAATAATAGGGAAGGGGGTCCATAGAATTCCAAAAAGCCTGGGAAATTGACATTTTGTTCTTTTTATTGGTTCAAATCTATTCATAGAAACATTAGTAGAAAAAGTGTGTGGGCGCATGTACATATTTGTTTCTTTAAGAATTTTTAAAAGATTCTGTTCATTGAATTCACAATTCTCTAGTTCTTTTTTTTCATAGGACTACTGAAGGGTGCACATGTGCCCACACTGTGTGTGAGCAGGCACGTGTGGGTGCAGGTGTGCATGCTTGCGTGTATGTGAATCCTTGTTATAAAACAGACTACCAAAACTTTTGGCAAAAATGAGCCAGATTCAAATGATGATAACATTCATGATTTTCATTTGAAATGGAAGAATTACTTTTCCTGAAAGAGAGAAATGAAAGTTTTCAGAAGAGGCAATTGTTTAAAATTGGAGGGTCTTCCCTTTCTTTTATAATCAACAGTACCAAATTGTTCAGAACTGTTGAAATCATGTTTAAAATTTCCTTTTCCATCTGATTTTCTAAACTGGAGCCACTGAGTTAGCGCCCAAAGAAATTTTTGCCCAGTCTTGTTAACTTTTTTAATCTGAAATAGACCTCCTTTTTTTTTGCCAGAGACCTGAAATAAAAAAAAAATTCTTACCATTTGATTTACTTTGAAACAGTTTTTGGTCTTTGATATCCTCACCAACTGCATCCAGTCATTTAGGTGGTTAATTTTCATTAGGGTATATCTCTTTGCTCTCTCAACTGTCACTATCACACTCCCACACTCCATACGAGTGTGACTATTGATCAAGAATTTACGGTTTATTTTTATCGATTCCAGGGATATTGTAATTTAGGATGTACAAAAACCTGAGTGCAACAATATTATTTTTGTTCTGGTCAGCTCATTGGTCAGAATAGTATTTTACCTCATTGACATCTGGTGGCAAAGTTTTTAAATGTCTATAAAGGCAAGAAGCAATTTGATTAGCACCTCTCCCTGAAATTGTCTCATCCCATGTGAAACAGGTAGCTTTATCATTACTAAAATCATGAAGAGTCAAGTTAAAGCTCCACAATTGACGCTTACAAAAGGCAACTGAAGTACTTAAGCAGGGGGTAGGTAAGCATTGTTAAAGGTCAAATGCAAATACTTTTTTCAGTGGATTGACTTTGGCAATTTCTTTATCAGTTCTCTTTGTAGCATAAGCCTTCTCAGCCCCAAAATGATGGGAATCCCTTTCGGCAATCACTTTACTTTTATCTTTTCTTGATGTCTGTATTTTGATTTCATATTTGTCACATGTAAGGCAGGTGTCTTTTTGGTTTCTTAAAACAAAGGTTTTTCTTACGAAAGCATTGAAAGTAAAGAGAAAAAGAAACAGGATTGGATTGAACTTCTTTATACAATGCATACATCTTTGAAATATTTAAGTCGGATGCTAAATATTTTTTAGAACTCTGAGCAAGGCAGTAGTGACTTTTGTAAAATGGAAATGAATCTATGTGATCGTTGACAGTTTGAATTTGTGCAGGGTGCACTTATTTGTTGGAGGGGCAAGACCTTGACAGTCCAAAGTAATAATCTCTAATGAGGATAACTTTCTTTTACTTACTACTGTATCAACAAAACCATTCATTTCTCCTAGTGATTTTACAAAACAACCCTTACAAATGGAAACATCCAGATTTTTTTATTACTAATATATAATTTTAGGAGAAAGATCTAATATCAGATGATTTCAGTTTATGAGTTTTCTTAGGCTTCATCAAAATGAGAGAAGATACTTAGTTTGCTCTTGTATCTTAAGTTCCCAAAGCTCAATATTCAGTAGAACATTGTAATCTGTCTTGTTCACTAATGTGTTCTGCACATTTCATATGGCAGTTTGACAAAGTTAACATCTTACTTTCTTTAACAGCTTTCCCTTTATGTGAAATGTATACTTTACCTGTGTTTCTCATAATCTTCCTCATTTCTCTCCCTTTCCAAGTGGTCCTTGACACACCCTCTGCTTAGAGATCATTGACACAGTCTTCTTCAATATCATCTTGTCGACTTTTCTCAAAGATCACAATTTGATGATCTACAATAAAATTTAAAATAAATTATAATAAGAGTGTTATTAAACTAATAAAAAAATAACCAAAAGTAATGAAATAGACACACAGTTTTGAAGCAATGTTATTTACTTTTGATAAAATGATAAATAATAATTATATTTATATTTGAGTGTATCTTCACTGCTTCATGAAGATTCATAATCAATAGGCACTTGAAAATCTAGCTCAGCAGTGCTATCATAGCTCAAATGCATTTCTGTAACAACCATTATCATGGCTAATCTCAATTTTTGAATGTTTGATGTTAAGAGAATATAAAACTTGTCAAGAACTAAAAATGTTTTACCTTCATACAGTAATTTGTTGTGTGCTGATTCCAAGATGACCTTGTTCTCAACAGAGCTATTGAATTCTGTTCACGAATGTCATTGGTTTTATTCAGTAATGACAGTAAAAGTTCTGTAAAAACAGGCAATATGTATTAAAAACTGGTCCTAGTTAAAAACTCAGATTGTTAAAATTTTATTGGGAAAGAAGATAATCCTACCTTCATTCGAAGTTTTATCTTTAAACTTGAATGAATTGCATCCAGAACCATCATTAAATGCATTTCTCTTCAAACCTTCCATAAACTCCACACGTCTATGTGCAATGACGCTTCAGGTAATAACATTTGCTGCAACCACTGAAGATAGTTTGGCTCAGTCTGCAGAACCTCAGAAAAAATTCAGGAGATATCAAGAAGACAACAATCTTTTCAAGATGTGGTTCTTTGAAAAGTCATACTTGCTTCCCAGAAATAGATAATCTTATAAAGTTGCATTTCGTATCATTATAAATAACCATAATTACTACCAAGGAAACTACTATAGTGTGAAGATTCAATTTTCAAACAATCATACTCATGAACATTCAAGTATTCCTTACCTTTAAAGAACATTATTGACATGAAATGTCATAGATATAGATGTAATATAGATTAATTGTTTGATAAAATTTATCAAACAAATCTATATTTGTGAGATTAATTAGGTAAGTTGATATGCCTTGGTTTTGTTTTTAAATGTGCAAACTGGATAACTGATCATATTCAAGTTAGTTTGGCGTGAAAAACTAGATAAAATTAATTTCTTATTTTTGAAAATCTGTATATGTGTAATTTCTTAGGTAAGTTGAAGTGCCTTGTTTTTATATTTGCGTGTGCAAACTAGATATGCAAAATAGAGAACTTGTTCAATATTGATTACACCACTGCATGTGCAAAAATAGGCATGTTTCTTACCAAAATTGGTTCACATAATTCGAAGATACCTAAAACCGCACATTCAATTTATGCTTCAGAGTCTAAGATTGAGACATGTAAACTTTTTCGCAAAATAATAATTATGATTCCCTTCCATTAAATATATGTTCCTGATTTTCCACAAAATTTCAACTTATCAAGTTTTTTCCCTGTGATCATCAAGTTGTGTTTATAATTGAACTGTGATCCTGAAAGTAGTTTCCTGAACAACAACTTTCATCTTTCTTATGGTTCCTGGATGAAAGCAGCTGATTCTATCATAAAATGGCATGTTCAAACTAAATATGCCTTCAATCCCTTCCTATCATGTATAGATTTTTAAAAATTGGTAAGATAATGATATAAAATTCAGGAAATCAAGGGCAAATTAAGCATCATTGTTCACTGGAAGATAAAAGGCCTGTTCCTGATTAAACAGTGTGCCAGGCCTACTGCATGATTTATTTCTTTTTTGGTCTTCTGGTATTCTCCACTCCAGTAGTTTTTTGAAAAATTAATAACTTATTGCATTATTTATGTGGCCTTCTGCAAGAACTTCTTGACTTTCTTCTATTAGTATGATGATTCTGTTTTTCTCTTATCAATCAATAGTAATGTTCGTATAAGACCATCTTTTAGTACGTAATGTTTTTAATTGACAAAATATCCTGATGGAACCATTCTCCATGTTTCTTACTGATATTTCTTAAATTGTCTGGAAAATATATATATATATTATATATATTATGTATATTATATATATTATGTATATTATATATATTATATATATTATATATATTATATATATTATATATATTATATATATTATATATATTATATATATTATATATATTATATATATTATATATATTATATATAGTTAAGAAACCGTAAATAGTACAATATCAGATGTTTCAAATTGGTTCCGAAATAACAAATTAATAGTAAACGAAAAGAAAACGGTTTTAATGCAGTTTTCCATTTCAAATAAACAATTCTGTGCTCCATTGAAAATAAACAGTGTACCATTGACTGATGTTAAGGCAACAAAATTTTTAGGTCTCTCAATTCAGTCAAACCTTGAATGGAACGTCCATTTAAATGAATTGAACACAAAATTAAGTTCATTATGCTACGCGTTCAGAATTCTTGCAAATTCAGTCAGCCTT
Organism: Teleogryllus occipitalis; assembly: GCA_011170035.1. Lineage (NCBI taxonomy): Eukaryota > Metazoa > Arthropoda > Insecta > Orthoptera > Gryllidae > Teleogryllus > Teleogryllus occipitalis. The sequence continues at coordinate 409 of BLKR01009913.1, read as the reverse complement.
CATACTGCTCGTTGTGTATACTTGGCGAATGTTCATTCCCGCCTGAGATATGGCATAATATTCTGGGGAAATACATCTTATAGCTCCCAGACTTTTAGATTACAAAAACGAATTGTACGAATAATAACCAAATCCCACCCACGTGATTCATGTAAGCCTCTCTTCATTAATCTAGGAATTCTACCATTACCATGTCTTTTTATTTACGAATCAGTGGTTTTTGTAAAAAATGACTTGCTTAAGGGCAGGAATATATTTTCAAAAAATGCCGAAGTCTATTACTATAACACTCGACGTAGAAATCATATTCATCAGGTGACAGTATCAACAGCTCATTACAAAAAATTCACATACAATACATGTACATTACTTTACAACACTTTGCCAGATGACATTAAACGATTAAATT
>BLKR01009912.1:0-79404 GCA_011170035.1 Teleogryllus occipitalis | reverse complement strand
AGAGAGAGAGAGAGAGAGAGCGAGAGGTGTAGAGCAAAAGACAACGGCGTCAGCAGTTCATGCAATACTTCACCCGTGACAATATGCGCATTTGCTTGGGCGATTCCCCTTAAACAACCTTCGACATTTTTCTGGGAGCGTTTGGAATTCATAACAAACCATGACATTTTATGTGAGTGGGCAGCTAAAACAGAACGTATTCCGTTGTTTGCGAACTCTGCAATCACGTTTTGCAGCACTCGTCGTATTAGATTAACTCAAAAAATGTTAAAAAGTCTTGTTTTCCAACATGTTTGCCATATTTCATTGCAACGATTGATAGCAAGGCAAAAAGCTAGCGTTATATACAAAACAGTGACAGACGAACGCATACAATGGCTGTTTTTGCATGTATTAAAGTAACGTAAAATACAGAAGTATGTTTTCGCAAGTTCAATACAATCGCAGGCAATCGTGCCTAGAATTGTAAAATCGTGGTCCTCGAACGAAGCTTCAAAGAAGAAACAATGAAACTTTTCTCCGAGAGAGAATTTGAACTCGTCTTCCTGCGAAAGGACGCGGCCTGGACTGGACGAGCAGCGGAGGCGGAGGCGGAGTGGGCGTTGGCGCAGGAAAGGCCTGCAGCGAGGAGGCGTCTGTAGGGGTCGGCGTCCAGGTGGGCGGTTGTGGTTCGTGGCCGGTGATTGGCCCAATCTGCGCGCGTGCGGCGAGAGGAAATTGCCTCAATCACGGCGGAGGCGCGTGGCTCGGCGTGCCGCCGCGCCGCCGGCTCAAGACGCCCTCGCACCCCCCCCCCCCGACCTCCATCCACTCCATCCCTCGGCTGCCATCAACGGCGAGGCGGCGGCGGCCGCGTTCCTCGTCTTTGCCTTCGCTCTGACTGACGAGATGTCACGCCGCGCCGGGCTGCTTGTGTTCAACATGCCATTGGAATGGGACATCTGTTATTGGAGCCATCAATGCCCTATGATTGAATTTCAATAGATCGTGTTCCGTTTCAACGAATCTCAATGAAGTATTTGTTTTGTATTCTTATTAAGATATTGAATAGATAGTTCTTCCAAAGGCCAAAATTCGTCCATTGTGCAATGAAACAAGGGATTATCTAATTAATTCGAATTAAAATGATTACGTAGGAATCCTTGGAAAAAATTGACAATTTCCATAACGGGTTCACAAAGTCTCGTCGCGCATGTCTCATCTTGAGAATACACAGCGCAAAACGCCTATTCTGATATTTATGTTTTTCCTCCTAATTTTACTCGTGTTCTAAAACACGTTAATTTGTGAGGGATGTGTTCTGGAATGTTTTCGCAGACTATCACCTGTCCTAATCTCTCGTTCCCTACAGCGCTTTCTCTCTCTCGCTCCTCCCGTCTCTCTCTCGCTCTCTCGCTTCGCTCTCTCGCCCCTTCCCCCTCTCTCTCGCCCCTCCCATCTCTCTCTCTTTCTCGCCCCTCCCATCTCTCTCTCTTTCTCGCCCCTCCCATCTCTCTCTCTTTCTCGCCCCTCCCATCTCTCTCTCTTTCTCGCCCCTCCCATCTCTCTCTCTTCGGCCCCTCCCATCTCTCTCGCCCCTCCCATCTCTCTCTCGCCCCTCCCATCTCTCTCTCGCCCCTCCCATTCTCTCTCGCCCCCATCTCTCTCTCGCCCCTCCCATCTCTCTCTCGCCCTCCCATCTCTCTCTCTCGCCCCCTCCCATCTCTCTCTCGCCCCTCCCATCTCTCTCCTCGCTCCTCCCATCTCTCTCTCGCCCTCCCATCTCTCTCTCGCCCCTCCCATCTCTCTCTCGCCCCTCCCATCTCTCTCGCCCCTCCCATCTCTCTCGCCCCTCCCCATCTCTCTCTCGCCCCTCCCACCTCTCTCTCTCTCGCCCCTCCCATCTCTCTCTCCTCGCCCCTCCCATCTCTCTCTCGCCCCTCCCATCTCTCTCTCTCGCCCCCTCCCATCTCTCTCTCTCGCCCCTCTCATCTCTCTCTCTCGCCCCTCCCATCTCTCTCTCGCCCCTCCCATCTCTCTCTCTCTCTCGCCCCTCCCATCTCTCTCTCTCTCGCCCCCTCCCATCTCTCTCTCTCTCGCCCCCTCCCATCTCTCTCTCTCTCTCGCCCCTCCCATCTCTCTCTCTCTCGCCCTCCCATCTCTCTCTCGCCCCTCCCATCTCTCTCTCGCCCTCCCATCTCTCTCTCTCGTCCCTCCCATCTCTCTCTCTTGCCCCCTCCCATCTCTCTCTCTCTCTCTTGCCCCTCCCATCTCTCTCTCTCTCTCGCCTCTCCCATCTCCCTCTCTCGCCCCCTCCCATCTCCCCCTCTCTCTCTCGCCCCCTCCCATCTCCCTCTCTCCTCCCATCTCTCTCTCGCCCCTCCCATCTCTCTCTCTGCCCCTCCCATCTCTCTCTCTCGCTCCCTCCCATCTCTCTCTCTCTCGCCCCTCCCCATCTCTCTCTTCGGCTCCCTCCCCCATCTCCCTCTCTCGCCCCTCCCATCTCCCTCTCTCTCGCCCCTCCCATCTCCCTCTCTCTCGCCCCTCCCATCTCTCTCTCTCTCTCTCGCCCCTCCCATCTCTCTCTCTCTCTCTCTCTCGCCCCTCCCATCTCTCTCTCTCTCGCCCTCCCATCTCTCTCTCTCTCTCGCCCCCTCCCATCTCTCTCTCTCTCTCTCGCCCCCTCCCATCTCTCTCTCTCGCCCTCCCATCTCTCTCTCTCTCTCTCTCGCCCCTCCCATCTCTCTCTCTCTCTCGCCCCTCCCATCTCTCTCTCTCTCTCGCCCCTCCCATCTCTCTCTCTCGCCCTTACTCTCTATCTCGCTTGGTAGGTCTTCCTGCTTCCTCAGTCCTTCGCTCAGCCGCATAGGCTCCGCTGTCCTGCAGTGAGGCACCAGAGGTGAGGGTTGGTAGCCGAGATATAAATAACGTATACATAAAATGGCAGGGCGGCGTCCCGGATCAATATGAATTCAGCCACCTGGCCTGCGGTTAATAACTAATTAGTAGCGTCCAAAGGTCACTGTGTCAGAGAAGCAGCTTTTGTTCTCAGTTGTAGCGGTTTGTTCAACAAATGCGGAGTTACAAAAGACCACGTCAATGTCGTTAAGTCATCTCTTTTGTATTTCACTGCTAGGGTTGGAAGGGGTCTAGAAGTATAAGGGTTATTTTAATAGAGATTCTATGTTAATTTGTTTCTAGTATACATTCCAGTTAAAGGACAGTATTTAAATGATGTTAAATTTCTTCCCAAAATAATTTCAAACTTGCTTTGATAGTTTTATTACATCGTGTCCGATAATAATTATAATTAATAATCATAACAATAATGATTGTTATAATATTTATTCATTATAAAATTTCTCCGTTTTGTCAATATATCTTACAAAAAGTCAATATCATTTAATATTTCACTTTAACTAGTAAATAAATGTTAGTACATACCTCAAAATGTGATTTGGTCAATATCTTCCATTATTAGTAGGAAGTTTACCAGGAAACGCACAGAGCAAGGTATACTATAGCATAGAATGTAATATGTTCTACTGTGGGGAAATGCCTTTCATACACCGCTTTTGAAATTCGAAGATATTCTTTGATTAATGCTTATAATTTCTGTGCTCTAGAAGCACTAAAAGACAACGAACACTTCATTTCACATCACTGAAACTATGTTTAACGAAAAAATATTAAGAGATTATACGTAGGCGCTAAATGTTTTACAACTTGCATTAATCTTCAAATTACCCTTTTCTTAAAAGTTTCAATTTTTATATTAAAGAAGCAATAGTACAAATTGATAATACACAAGTGATTATTAAGATATTTTGTAATGATCACTTTGAACTGTTTGGACACGGATGTTTATCCCTTTATCGCACTTCCCCCTTTCTCATATTTTTTAGCCTATGCTGATGGCGTAGAATGCACAAGACACGTTGACATTGTACATGTTGCCTCTGGTCAACGCAATTTCCCAAGTGTCGTCTCCCCGCCAGTAGGGGACCTTGTCGCCAGGTTCTGAACAATGCAAGCGTCAGCTGGCGCTACCTAGCTGCTGCCAGGGTTCCCCCTATTCCATTAATACCAGATTAAGCCGATAGGGGCACACGGACTACGCTTTAATATACAGCAAAAACACTAACAAGGAAATATACCGAGGTGATCCTCTAATTTGGTTAATTTTGGTAAGGTGAAAAAGATGTGATGTGATATTTCTTTTGCGGACACACGTTTTGAGACTCCACCTCCAAAGGTGGAGACGCATGAAGAGATGATTTGTTTCGTATTTTAAAAATTCAATAATTTTGAGCAAACAAAATTACAAAGTGTGAACGAGCAAGTCGTTACAAATTAACTTTATTCACATTTTTTCTTCGTTATTATTATTATTATTATTATTATTATTATTATTATTATTATCGTATTATCTTATTATTGTTATTATTATTATTATTATCGTATTATTATCTTATTATTATTATTTGCAATTACTCCCAGATATAAAATCCGATGTCCAGAATGCTATATAAGGTAACCAAATAGAAAGAAAAAAAAACGTACTTCATTCAAACACGTTTCAGCATTTTTTCGAAAGAAAAAAAAATGTTTTTCGGCATTAACTGCCACTAATATTATACATTGGTTTTCTCTAAGAAAAGTAGTGTTAGGCAATTTCTCACGAAAAGAGTATTAACCATTTATAGGATAAATTTTACAACTTCCCTATGAAGAAAGAAGATTAAACCACCCGCCGTTGCTCGCATTGTGCATATTCCGCAACTGCCTCCGCGCGTTGGGCTGTTGATGAAGAAATACTGTGAACTCACGCTCTTTTTGAATTATTGAGTTCGGAGTGCCTTGAATTCTCCCCTTCCTCCGAGTTATTTGAATAAAGATTTGCCACGCTTGCGTTTTCCTCTGTGGTTATCACGTGCGTGCGTCGTCGCGACCTGCGCCAATGCCCTTCGCCGGGGCGCCGCCCCTTGGCGCTCACGTGGCGCGCCGTGTGCGTCGCAGTCCGCCACCCCCGCCGCCACCACCGCCACCGCTGCCTGGGGGCTGGGACCGCACATTGGCTCAATCTAGCAGCTATGCCCGGCGCAGGCCAGGGGTCGATGTGTTTATTTCCAATGTCTTTGATGTCGACAGGTCCTAAAACAGTTGTGCGTCGCCGAAGACCGCATCGCTCCGCGAAATGTATTCTTCCGCCTGGCAGGTGAACCGACCGGCAGCCTCAGAAGTTCAGAGAGTGCAATTAGAGGGTGGGTATAGTTTTCACGGGTAATTTAGTTTGTTCCAATATTATCATTAAGCATAATGTTTATAAGAATGTATACAAATCATGTCGGAAAGCATGTAGGAATATTAATGTAATTTCTTTGAATAAGAAATTCCTTGCTGTGTCCGTCGAAGGTGAACGGACATCCTACAATCGAAGTCTTTGACCGATCCCGAGTTTGTCGCTCACAACGCCCACGCTGACGCCCACATCGTTTGGCTCGTCAACACCACTGCCGTCATCCTCGCTCTCTCTCCTCCCTCGCTAGACCCCCGCCCCCGCGTATGGGCGGCGCTAGAAGGGGGCAGGCATCCGTGAGAATATGCTGATTAAAAAATTAAACAATTATAAATATATTTTAAAATGGTAAATCTGTTGAGAAGAAGAAAAAAGATTAATTAACGTACTTTGGAATTTAACTCGAAAATATTTAAAATATCTACAAAAATCGTGTTCAGATGTGTTATTATAAAATTGTTTAGAAAGTTAAAAAAATACAACTTGAAACGAGTGTATGCATTAAATATTCTCATAAAATGAAATTTTAAACAATTTAAAATTCCACTTTCCTCCTTAAATATCTTGCCCATCCTCCCTGACACACCATGTCGATAGCTATTGCATATTCCTAATTTTGCCTCGTCCCTCTTACTAGCAACCTCTCACCACCCCTATCCCTGTTGCCACCACCTCTACTTTTTCCATTGTTTCTGCACTCGCTAAAATTCTTTTCTGCCAGTGGCTTATTTCCGTTGGCATATTCTCAAACTGTTGAGTCTGGTCTTGAGGTGTCTCACTTTTGAGAGTGAGGAGAATGAGGATCATATCTTTGTTATTAAAATTAGCTGTCTGTTAAGTAGGTATTTGTTTAAAGGTATCGGATTCGAAGTACCGTTGATAGCAACTTCCAGATTTTCGGAGCGAAATGTTAAATACTCGCATCGCTTCTTGTTGGTTAAGAAAAGATACACTACATGTGGCACTCGTTCATATGAAACTAAAATGAAAGCACTTTTGTGTAGATGGTTTTGCTTTTCACTGAAGAGTTGGTGGATATTTGAGCATTCTCCAGACAAGTGTCAAAAGCCGTTGTTGAGGATGTTGATCGTGTAATAGAAATTTCTAAAATGTATTAATGTTTGCTATCCGAAGAGAAATTAACAAATAAGTGTCAGAAAAAATACTTATATTTCATCCATCTGCTTGGATTGTACCTGCATTGATATTAAAAAAACGTACCATCCTTGAGGATAAATATATTAATAGAAAATACAAGCGTCATGTGCATGTGAGAACTAGTGTGAATGTGTCCTGGTTTTAATAAAAATACGACTCCAGATCATGGAAAAGTTTACTCATTTACGAAATAATAAAAATTGTCAATACCAACACTTCGCTTCGTGGAAATGCAGGTTATGGTATTGTCCATTTTAATTACTAAATACATATCGCCGTCCACATAATCAGAAAGAGCTTGCTTTAACAGTTATTTTTTTGGAAGCGTGCTTTCATACAGCAATGCTTCGGGCAACGGAAACAACACTTTCTCATTTTATTTGCTCGATTACGCGTGAAATTGAAGCTTAAGTTCGAAAAATATTCTTCACGAACTAACAACAGCCACTTCATAAATAACGGCACCGGCGGCATGCAAGCGAGATAAGTTAAGACACATAGAAAGTTGTACATAAACAGTACTACATGGAATAATATCGCAGCAGCTGCGTAGACAAATTTAAATATTCACACATTGCTTTGAGAATATAATCTCCCCTAGAATGTTTTTATTCATAAGAAGTTAACCTTATGCTTAAATTTTGAAGAATATACTCAGATCAAATACTCACGCTCGTGAGAAGATTCTCCGAACAAATGCTAAGATAAAAAGAAACGCGACAAATACAAAAACAAGAGCAATACAACGACGCAACAAATTTTTAAAAAAATATGCTTCTTTTTTATTCAAACCACCTCATAAGTTCTTAATAAGAATGTAATCAAGGATTCACTTCAGAAAATTGTCTTGCTTCTTTTGCAAGGAAGAAGAATAGGCAAAATAATGCGATCCCTCAAAATCATTCAGCTTCGCGTACGTATCATTTAAAAACTTGTTTCCATTACAGAGAATGTAAACATCCTTCGTGGCTTACGCTGCTGATTCATAATGTATTCCAAGTATTCCACTTTACGAACCGCCAGCTGTTGCAGCGACAGCTATCACGACCTCAACTCGTGGCTTTCACTGTTATAACAACTCTTCGATCTTCAACGGCGCTAACGGCATTGGCCGCACTCACGACTTGGTCGAGAATTCCACAGCCTTCGCTCTCTGTTGGCGTGGTTGAAATATTCAGTCGTAGACCGCCCGAAACAACATCTAAAGTGTTAAACAAGGGATGCGTATTATGAATGTGTTACCATATTTTCTTTAAGCAGAAAAAATTCTTGATTCTCTACTCGGTGACTCAGCTCAGATTATTTAAAGTACACGGTATATTGCTCTATGTTCGTTAACTAACGAGGTCTACTTGACTTCCTTCTTGTGCCTTGTCAACTGACTCAACATTTGTTTCTCTTGCATCAAATATGTTCGCTTAAATATCTCCTAACCCTACCATTTTTTTCAAATTACTTTTTATTGCAAAAATGTATTTCAAATCCTCTACTTGATGAATTCAGAATCTCAAAAATTTGTAATTCATTACTCTGGCCGCCCCTCTTCTCCTGGATATATTAAATTTCGGAAAGCAGTTGGAGTGCAAAGTTAAGGAATGAGGAAATATTTCACAAAAACTCTTAATTATAGTTAGTCTATAGCGAATCCGAAATATGGTATAAATATAAATATAACATTGATTATAAATATAATAAAAATAAAAAATATAAAATTGAAAACATCCATTCTTCGTGCATTTCATAATCTTTCCTCACTTAAAAATCTTCAAATAGTTTACAAATCTTCACAATTGGGTGACTTAATTCTAATGTCTGATTAATACGCTGCATATTCGTGCTGACAAAATGTCCGAATAAATCTATTCACGGTAATGGACTAGTATTGACAATATTGACTCTGATGAACTTTTTAAAGAAATTATAAATAAAGTAATCGTTTTAATAAAGAAACTTAAAAAACTTCGTGACAGGAATTTACAAGAATTTGTATTGTGTTTCAAGCCAGCGGAATATTCTTTTGAAAGTTTCTAAATCAGTTGAGCATCGCTGAAGACCGTTTCGCTCCAAGAAATGTATTCTTCCCCTAGCTAATACTGCTTCGATACTGTCAATTAAGTGTCTGCATTTCAAGGTTAGAGATAGTTTTCACAAGTGTATTAGTTTGTTCCGAAATTCTCACTTAAAATAATTTTGTATGAATTGACCGAAATCACGATGAATAGAATGTGAGAATATTAATAAAATTAATTATCTTTGTTAGAGAAATCACAAGTGCCCGTCGACATTCAAGGGTGGCCCACAATATACAAATATCAAAGAGCTCTCTTTTGTCACTTGCACTTCATTGAAACTCGCATAAGGCTCACTTCCAATTGAAAAATAATTTATGCAAGTGATATTCCTTTACGTAGAAGATTTAAGTGCACTTATTGAATTCTAGCAATAAATTAATTGTTTTCATGCGAACGTTCTTCCATTGACGATGTGACAATATTAGACGAACACAATTTAGTCAATGTTCGTGAAATGAATAGTCTTTTCTGCACGTTCCTTATCTCACGGCCCCAATAACATTAGGCAGAAATGAGTGTCAAAAAATCGCTTACGTAACCAAACTGAGATTTTGGACAAAAGTCAACTTCACCATTGGAAAACGACGATTCAACTATTGCAAAATATGCACCCTACATATGTTCTACAACAGCGATTTTTCGAATGCCAATATTCGAAATCGCACGTGGAGGTCTAACAGTGTTATTTTCAGTTTGTTGGAAGGTCTTCGTTTAGATTTTTTGTCAGCAACATCCTGTCAGTGACCACTTACTTCGCACAAGCATGCTGGACGAAGCCAATTGCTTAAAAGTGGCAATTTCCTTAAAATATAGGTTAATCTCCACTCCTGTTACAGAACGGCCAGATTGGATCCATGTACCTCCGAATACGAGAGAACGAGACCGTTCACGACTGTTTCAAACACTCGATAGATAGCAGGTACTGTCCCAATGCATCTGATGAGGCATAGTCAACAGGCAGACCTTGCAGGTCGGCAGAAAAGTATACTACACAATATATAAGTAGTAAGTACAAAATTCTCTGCCATAAACTTAAAATAATACTGTATTAATTTATATAAATCACGTAGAAAAGAATGTGAGAATACTAATAAAATTAATTATCGAAATCAGAAGTGCAGGCCATGCTCGTCGTCGTTCAAGGGTGGCCCACAATTAACAAATGTCAAAGAGCTCTCTTTTTTCACTTACACGCTTTCATTAAAACCCTCATTAGGCGCACTTTTAATAAAAAAAATAATTTTGTACTTACTACTTATACATTTTTTCACCTATATTTGATTTTTTAATGGGTTTTATTCAGTTTTCTTTGTAACTTTATTTTGGATTTTTTTAACTCTATCTTAAAATTTTTGTTTGTCATTTTTTATTTTCAGATTAAACATTTCTATTATTTTTATTAAATGAACACACACCTAAAGCTGCTTGTAACTAACATGCGAAATTTCGTTTATGAAAAAATGAAGAGTTGTTTTGACGTTTAACATAATTGTTGATTGTCATAAAAATAAAGGATATTTGTGGTTTATTAGGTATACAAATTATTTTTACTTATGCTCGACGTCCCCCATCCAGAAGAACGAAAATCCGCAATCGTGTATGCAAGGGCTGGCGAACTGTCTGTGGCTGTTCGTGACGCTATGAATCGATGCTTCGGAATTTCCACCTCTAGAAGAAAAGTTCAATTCTGATAAATCTATGAAAAAAAAATACTTTCATTCTGATCGCGGATATTCTTGTTTGTTCCTGTGTCTAGTGAAGACCAGGATTGCTGTAATTGCTCCTCGACCCTCAATGCCACCCTTCTGTCTCCCCCTCACCCCTAATGTCACGGCGCCGCGAAGGCCACCTTCCCCTAAGGCAACAGTTGCTAGGGCTGCTACAGGAAATGTCCGTTTAATTTAAAATCACATGTCAGAAGGTGTAAATTTTTATTCAATTACTATGAAAACATTAACACATTAACACTATGATACATCATTATATTCTTCGTTTTATGATGTATCCATTGCTAATGAGAAAAATATACAGTTCCATTTAAAAAATAGAAGATAAATAAATGTCTCAAAAACTAAAAGATTTCAAAAAATATCTTTACGGCATAGTACTTGCCTCCATACGTAATTACCCATTTTTCAACGAAAAACTGCATTTCGATATCGTGAACAGTTGAGAAGTTATGGGGGGTGACCATTAGTTAACGAGATACATGAATAAGTTGAATTACGAATTCAGCTGGAAACGAGCGTTTTTTGCGTTAATTCAAACGAAAATATTCGCTTCTATGTAATAAATATTTGCAAAGGCAAATCAGCTGTAGATTTGGACTATTACCCTCATCGTGACCTTCATGAAGGAATTTACCAACGCGAGAACATGGAGAATGATATTTTGAATAACTGTATTCCCCATTGAACTGTAAAGAACGGGCACAGATGGTGAAGTTCCTTTACGTTCAGAAGCAAAACAAGGAGCCAACTCAGCATTCCCACAAAGTATCAGGGAAACAGGAAGAGAAACCTGATGGAGATGGGGATTATTCCTCCAGAAGCAGAGGCGCAACACTTGTCCCTGGCATATTTAGTCTTTTAGAATTAAACAGTCCAAATGGTAATTAATTCTTTAAATGTCATTGTTAAAAACAATATTACTGTCCTTTTGATGCTCTGTATAGTCTCTGATTGTATAGAAACATGCAGCAGAAAAGATTTTACTTCGCACTATCCTTTGTAAGGTTTTTGATCCTTTGAAGTCAACCGACAGCGTATTGTAAAATAATGTAGTACGTGTATTTTATGTGAATTTGTGAAATGAGCTGTTTATACTGACACTTAATGAATATATTTACTACATCGGGAGTTATAGACTTCGTATTCGCAGAAAACACGTTCCCACCCTTGTGAAAGTCATTTTTGAAAAGTCTATCAAGTGGTAAGGCAAGCGCATTCCTATCTTAATAAAGAGAGGCTTACGAGAATCACATGGGTGTAATTTGCTTATTATTCGTACATTCCTTTTCAGTAATCTAAAAGTCTGAGAGCTACAAGATGTATTTTCCTGGAATATTATGCTATCTCAGGCGGGAATAAATATTCGCGAAATAACACAATGTGCAGGCTGAATTCGGAATATTTATGAAAAATAGCATAATTAACTTTGTGTTCAGGAGATTACAATTCTTTATTTGAAATGGAAAACAGCATTGACACAGATTTCTCTTCCTCTATTATTAACTTGAAACATCTGATATTGTACTATTTACCGTTTCTTTGGAAAGAATATTCGTATTATCAGCAAGAAGAACTGTTCTTCCGTTCCGAATATCGAGGGCATATCGTTCACGTAGAAGAGGAAGAGAATATAGCTTATAATAGAACCCTGCCATACCTCTTATGCAATGAGGAGTGATAGAACCCGGAAGTTCAGGCATTTATTTACCTAAAATAGGCTGGCAAAAAGCATTTATTTTTACTAAAATAGGCATGCAAAAAGCATTTATTTTTACTAAAATAGTCATGCAAAAGGCATTTATTCTGGCTAAAGTGGGGGGCGAAACATAGGACACATTAAAAAATCACCATTTAAAAGTAATTAGTGTAAAAAATTAATAATTAAATGTATCACATTTTTATTCTAACTCTAAAATTTACATTATCACGCACGTGGAAGGAAACTACCTTTTCTTTGTAATTTTGATCGGGCTTGACCGCGGCTCTGTCTACGATATGCTATGGTGAACTCTTTTTTGGATCTTGAAATGATAGCAGTGAAAACGGAATTGTAGATTTCGTTCTTCACACTTGTGTAATCTCCAGGGAAAAGAGAACAAGAAGGAACTGAGAAGAGTACAATCGTGTACAGACAGCTCTGTTCCCAAAAAGGATCCGAGGCCGTATACAAACATAGGATGAGATTTTTCGTGAGCAAACAAGTCCATAAACATCAATGAAAATATCAAAAATCTTCACTGGTCTCCCCTTCCTTTCCCTTTTAGATTTTTAATACAACCTGATACTGGAACCTCCGTCTTCATAGAAAGACAATACACAACTTCATACTTTCCAGGAAAGCAGGTAGTTTCCAACATAATAGAGATTGAGATCAGGAGGGGGAAAAGGTAAAATAACAAAATAGGTGGGAAAAGCCACAAATAGGAAGAAAAGGGCAAAATACCAAAGATAGGCATCAAATGTAAAATAGGCAAAATGAAAATCTGCTAAAACAACTTCAGAAGAACAATTAAGTGATTCCTATTGTTAAGTCATAAAATTGTAACTATTATAAAAAGGTATTTTGCCAACCTTCCGGGCTCTATATTCTTCAACGAGGCATAATGATGGCTATTATTCACGAGTAAATGTTTACGACACGAGCGACGTAGGAGTTAGTGTCGTAATTTTTACGAGTGAAAAATAGCCATTGTGAGCGAGTAAAAGACCATACTTTCTCTACGACCTTGAAATATTCAGAATAGATTTGAAACCGATTTTCTTTTATTTAAAACTCGAGTATGAGGATCATCTACAACGAACAGTATTGTAATATACGATAGTACATAATAAGTCGGAATTGATTTTCTGAAAAAATTAATGGTGAAATGACTGCAATTAAAAACGTATATCACTGATTGTATTGACTCATCAAAATTGATATCAGTACTAGTGTGCGACGATATTGGTAAAGTATTTTGGAAGTTCTTGTTGTGCTCCACAGATTGCAGTATTTAGTTTGCAGTGTTCATTTTATTTGCAATAGAATCGTGTATATAGCCTTCTGCTACCGACGTACTCTCATAATTGTAGAGTTGTGGAATTCGCTATTTCCTGAATGTCAGTTGGAGTACAAATTTCATTGTCACTGTCGCTGTCTTAAAGATTAATTCTCTGTTGAATGATCAATGCAAAATGTAAGGAGAAATAAGAGTACATCAATGTCTACGTTACGTACACGAATCTACGATTTCGGCAGATTTCATTTTCTAAATTTGCGTTAGCAGTCTGAAAACGCTACATGTTTATTTAGAGGTTTTCACTCGTTGCTCTCATATTTGTGAAAAAAGTGACAAAACAAATTGATTGATAATTTTGAATATCATTTTTGGTGCCTTTTTAAAGAGCGACTTAATCTTTGCTGTTTTGAAAATATATGGGAATGTTCCTATAGATGCATTAAACATGAGTGAAACAGAGTTTAATAGTAGGCACACAAGTCTTTAACAATGAAGATTTTTTTCTAAACCGGGCGAATATTTATTTTTTAGATCACCAATTATTTTGAGAATTGCAGAGGAGTAGCTGTTTCGGAAACAAGCATTGTGTGAAAACGTCTGATGTTAAATTTTCTATCCTTAAAATACATAGTGAGATCAAATACAATTCTCGAAAATATTGAAGTCAAACTTTATAGATTCTAGTCATTTTATAAACATACCTCTCATATCTAAAGAAATAATTTGTATCAGTTCTTAAATAATAATTCTAACATGCGCCATTGAATAACCAAGCAAGCACGATTAAGGGTAAAAATGGATGAAATATATATCAAATTTTAGCCTTTGGCTGATTTTTCTTTGCCTTCTGTATGAGTGAAAAATTACCATTTTCACACAACTTTCTTGAGTTAGATCAGTTTCGTCCGTTTGCTTGAAAAACTTTTTGTATACAGAAAGCGATTTTTTTCGAACCACAGTGTAATTGCGTACTTGAAGGATGACATCATTCCACCTTCCAAAAGCCAGAACAGTATTTCCTTGTGCTTTGAATGTCCTATCCGCAAATGCTGTTCCCAAAACTAGTTGGGCAATTACCGTGACATTGTGAAACAGTACCTATCATTCCCTGGGATGCCATTGCAGGGATCAATGTCGGAACACTTTGCAGACTTATCACGGCAGGGGAACCCAGATCATCCCCTATACCTGTTGGTCGGCTGGCCTTGCAGTCTCCTGCCAAGACCCTTTCACTTCCCGCTGAAATGCAACCGCATTGTGTGGGCTACTTGTGATCACAAATATTTGAACGTTTTACCTTCCCGACTTCGAAAGGGAGTCAGTTCGTAGTGGTTTTCCTTCCTAACTGAGAATTTTAATTGCAACTTAGCAATAAAAAAAGCAACAGCCACATCTGCCCGTTGTCTGATTGATATTTACATATATGACATGTTTTATATTTATTAATAATGAACATTAATTTTAATGTAAGTCATTTAAGGAAAAAAGCTAAAAAAAAGTTTTTAACACGCTAGATGTAGTAAATATGCTGTGTTATATGAAAAACCTGCAAACATGCATGGAACAAGAATATATTTTCTAAATGAGTGTGCTATGAAATGCATATTTATTAAGTTTGAGAGTCATAAAATACGCATTGGCTTGGAAATCTTGCCCACATCATATCAAACATTTCTCATCATTGTGCATACATAAAGGTGCAAGGGTCAGACGGAAGAGCAGTCCTTACGGACTGAGGCTTGCCACTCAATAAAATCATTATTATTATTATTATTATTATTATTATTATTATTATTATTATTATTATTATTATCATTTATTTTTTTGCAGCTTTCTGGTACATGTTTGAGGAGTCATACAGATATTTCTATCAAAGTATGATTTCCGTAGTACATTACTTTTAACAAAAATTTATTTTAAGAACTTATTAGAAGGTAAACATTTTATATTTTAAGGTAAACAATATATAAATTTAGACACTTAGTTTATAAATTAAAAAGTATATAATTCTTTAACACAAATTTATTTAGGAACCCATAAATCTTCTGACTAAAGAACACGTGCTCAGGATCACAGCTTTCTGTAGATTGATGATAATGTTCGTCTCGATCCCCAGTTTTTTCAGAGTGCTTCAGGACGGTAGGTATCACACCTGTTGCTGAGAGGACGATCGGCACAATCTCCACCTCCAATACATGCCACTGCTCCTTTATAACTTCTGCAAGTTCCCTGTACTTTTGAATTTTCTTTTTGTGTGTTGTGTCGAGGTTGCTGGCATCTCTACTGCTATGTCTATCAGCCATACTTTTCTTTTAGATTTATCCCAGAGTATTACATCCGGCCTGTTATGACGAACTGTTCTATCGGTCAATACGCTTCGGTCCCAGTGTAATTTATAGATGTTATTCTCGATGACATTTTGTGGATGGTACTTGTAGTAGGGTGTATCAAATTCACTAGCAGTTCCACATTTCCTTGCAAGTTTGGCGTGGATGATTCGTGCTACCATATCGTGCCTCTGTTTATAATCCGTTGGGGCCAGCATACTGCAACCCGTAGTAATGTGCTGGATTGTTTCTTGGCCTACACCACAAGCCCGACAGATATCAGAAGGCACTTCGGGGTCTTTAATAATGTGCTTGAGATAATTTCATGTTGCAATTACCTGGTCCTGGATTGCTATCAAGAATCCTTCAGTCTCGGGGTAGAGATATCCTATTTTAAGCCACTTGTACTATAAGCAGGCGACGACATTTGATTTGGCTATTTCTGTAGGATATCTACCATGGAGCGCTTTTTGTTTCCATTGTTCTAAGAGCTCGGCGTGTGTTGGTTGTTCGTGTAATACATTTTTTTGTTTAAGGTTGAGTGGTGTATAGTTCTCGTCCACTTGCTGTATCACTCTGTATAGCTGAGATGACAAGGCTCTCTCATTGAAATACTCTCTCATGTCCGTTATCAGTTTTGCATGGAGATTACCAATATTTAAGATGCCCCTACCCCCTAATTTCCTTGGTAGTGTTATTCTTTGGATAGAACTTTTTGGATGGTGATATTTGAAACGAGTCATTTGAACCCTGATAATCCTCTCCAGTGAGTCCAAATCAGTTCTTGTCCAGTTTATTATTATTATTATTATTATTATTATTATTATTATTATTATTATTATTATTATTATTTGCGTATCGACCACTTCTGACCACGCTCCACGATTAACGTGTGAAACTATAGGTTTAGCTTTTCAGCTGTCCCTTGATAAGGCAAGGTTGTCAAGCCTTGAATTATGAATTATGAGGTGATAGGATGATGATAATGGTGTGATCAAGTCCTTTTTTAATCATCCCAGCATTCGCCTTTGAGACCGAGGGGAAACCACGAAAATGCCGGTCAGGAAGGCCTGTCCGGAATCGAACCCGAACCTTCCGATTGCAAAGTCAGTGAGCTACCCACTTCGCTAGATATTATTATTATTATTATTATTATTATTATATTATTATTATTATTATTATTATTATCATTGTGATATGCAACAGTATATCGATTTATGTACCAATTAGCGCCAATTTAAAGGCCTTCGAATTGAATAGGTGTCTGCAAATACTTTTCGTCACTACTACATTTAATTAATGTTTAGTGTAAATGCTTAACAGCCCAAATGAAATGTCGAGGCACAGACACGAATCATTATTTATCATTCGAAGCGAGAATTAGGAAGATTGATTCTAAAGAAGCCTGAAGCGAACATTTTAAAAAGAATTAATAAGTATTTTAAATATATGCAAATCAAGGATGGCAAGTCCATCCTTGCAGAACACAACTGATTTTTGTGGACATATTATTAAAACACTATCTAGTAACTTTTGTCTATCGAAAGCCTCAGTATTTCCTATACTCATTATTTTACATGAATTCATCATTTTCTTCATAAATTATTTTCAAATGCGAACTTCGCAAACCTTCCTTCATTTTGATGGTAATCTCCCTTCAGGCTAAAAACCCACGTCAGTATTTCAATATTTGTAGTTAATTCAAGCAGGGATTTTTTTCCCCTCGAGATTCATGTGCTTCGCTCACGCTATTAGTTTTGTCAGTTTCGTATTTTGCTTGGTTTGTTCGACCAAACACATCATATTTTGGGACGTATTTGCAAAAGAAGGGACATGTGTACACTCAGTTCAGAATTGCAATGATTTTAAATGTTAATATCATGCATGTTTGTGTATGTCATTAAGTGAGAAAGAATGATTACTGTTGAAATTTCCTGTCACATCCACTTGACACAGCAAAAATAATGTGCAATTTTCGTCTGTTGTGCTATAACAGCGCAATTATCAATGATTAACATGCTTGTGTTCGTTCTGTACATTAACCGGTCAGGATTTATTATGCCGGTGAAATAAAAACAATGCAAACACGCTATGTGGTAGTAGAATCTGAATACTTTTCCTGACTCGAATCTAAAGAGAATCCTTCTCCGTAAATATTTGACGGGTTCGATTTTGCTGAGAAAAGCTCCTAGACCCGTGTTTTCGATTTGTAACTTCTGTTTGAATTCTTTTCATTTACCTTAGTTTCAAAAAGTCAGTTTTCAACAATCATGATATCTGCACATTTCTGTTAAGCGTCTATTACGCTATCCGACAACCAAATTTAATCAAAATACTTTGTCATTTTTTTTTTTGAAAATTTGGAAAATTTTCCAGGGACTTTATGTAGAGATGCCCCCCCCCCAATTAAATTTCAAGTGTCGTGACATCAGTCAGATTGATTGGGGAAGATAAATTTTGGAAAAAATCGGCTGAACGTTTTAGCGGCTAGCGTTGTTGACAGACGTTTTGCCGTCAATTGATTTTTCGGTATTAATGACCCACAAAACGTGTATTCTGGCTACACGTATTAGAAGTTTTTTTTTCTAAATTTAGCAACTGGATTTATCCAAGTTTTCGTTACCAGGGCCCTGCAATAAATGTTTTTCTGACGAATATTCTCCGTTCTTTCCCGCAGCTTTACACAACCTTCTCTGCTGCATAAGCGGTAGTGAGAAAGTAAAAGTACGCACTCTGTCGTAAACAAGTTGGTTAAAAATTGCCAAACAATACCGGCCAAATGGCTGCTTGTTTCGTTCACTTGGGTAACCTAAGTAGAGGCAGGTAGAAGCTGATTGTTCTTGGGATTATTAGTATTTCCTCATCTCCACGAAAATCTCAATTCCCTCACTGAAAGATGCCTTTCTTTGCCCGCTAGGGAGAACTTTTGAAGGATGTCAGGGGTTTAAGGGATCACTTAGTACACCACCATTTCATTTAAATTGAACTATTTAGAGGCGGCAGGCAGTGGCGACGAGGCAAGATCGCATGATGGTTGACTGGCTCTCGGGAGCGCATAAGGTATCGCGTTGCGCCTAATAGTTATAAAATTGTTTTATTAATAAAAACCACACAGCATTAATATGAGCTTTTACATCACCTCTAAATTTCCTAAATACAAACATGTGCGTGCGTCATTATTAATTCCGTAGCACTACCAAAAGCAAGTAATTGTCCACCTTCGCTAGTGAATGTGCTGTCTTTTGGTATATTACCATTAATCAGGCGGTCACTAGAAAGAGCGTACCGTTTCCAACCCCCCACTTCGTCAATAGTATAAACGGTCACCGAAGTCACTTTTTAAGGTAAACATATTAGCGCCCAAAATATTTCATGAAGCATGTTGTTTTCTTAAGTGACGAAGAATAGGTAGAATTGATAGTGATCGAATAGCCTTATTCAAAATCCTTGACCTATGATTATCTTTATTTAAATGAAATAAAACGCTATAAAAGTAACTATGAGGCGTTGTGTTGACATGCGTTTTTTTCTGCACACAGCTTGTTCGGTCGCTTCTATAGTGCTAAAAAAAATATCTAAATTACAACTTGTCTATTATATATTATAATTTATGAATTTTAATGAACAAACAGAATCTAAGAACATTTGAGTGAAATGAATTTTAAATTATGAAAATAAATATATAATTTTGAAGGAACAGTACATGAAATAGTAAATGTAAAAAGTGAAATAACTAATACAGAAGGTAAAATAAAGTTAATTTTTAAATTGACAATCAATTATTATGTTAAGGTGAAATAAAATAGGGTAATGCGACCGAAAAAGCTTCACGCAGAAATAAACACTTATAACAAAACAACGCCTCAAAATACTCTTATGATGATGCCAATGTCATTAAACACCACACCATTTCGTACCAAAATAAAACAGTGAAAATGAAACATAAACTACAAAGTGTCCAAGTTTTCTGGAGCTCCGAAATCCCTCCCCCACTTTCTACTACATTAGGTTGAAAAAGATACTGTATTAACATTCTCTCGAAACAACCGAAATTCTATCTGTGGAATTTCTACGAAAGTGACTTGTTCGGGGTCATCCAATGCAGAGGTCCAAAATGGCATTAATAACAATATTATGATATATTCGTTTAAGCCATTTATTTCACGATAATTGCAATGGTGAGGATTCAGACCCCATTGCTTTTACTACGACACTCGTTCAGAACCCATTTTCTTACTGTACGTTTTAATTTGGTAGTTTTTACGGCAATTGAAATGGACAAATCGATGCCAGACATTTGCTAAGAGAGTTAAGTTTATTTTAGGCCGCATCAAACGCTTGGGTTATTAGCGACGTGAATTTCATTATACTATTTTACAACCATTTTAGAAACTCGCTTTCCTTACATTAATGGTATCAGTTATATTTGCAAGTTGAATGCAAGGTTTTCTTACAATTATAATAGATTTTCGACTTCACATATACAATAAATTTCTTCTAAATTACAGTTACAGTAACACTTTATATTTTGCTGTTCAGATTAATTTCCTTCAGAAACTCAATATATTTTTTTCATAATTCCCTGTCTTTTAACATTTCAGCAAGAGAATAGAATTTAGTTTGTGTTTTAGTCTGATAGTTTCAGATTTAAGGCATAATATGTGTAGTAATGTTTTCAACTGAGTACTCCACAATGCAACTGTGGCATATAATTGCCAAAAGAGATTCATCCGTAGGGAAATATTTTTGCTGTCAATAGTCGAATATATCTCTTGGCGTCCTTCAACAAGGCTCAATTTTCTGGAACGACTCCTCCCAGTCGTTTGATGTTGTAGGGCCCTCCATACTTGCCTCGCTGGACACAAAGCGGCAGGGCTAGTCGGCGATTGTTAAGCGACATTCTTGGACGCCTGAGCCGTCGGACGAACGGGAGGGCGCGAGGCAATTTCGCGTGCCCCCGTGGTTGTAAATAGCCGAACAAAGCGAATCCGCTAGCAGCGCAAAAGCTCCCGCGGCGCGGGGCGTCCAGAAAGGCTCGCGACAGGTAGAGGGTCCCTGTCGAAAGAGCTCTCGGCGCCGGACGCGGCCGACCAGCTGACGATGGAGGCGGAGCCGACGCTTCTGGGAAGGCCCATCAGCTGACCGGACAGCACGAGGCAGGGGCGCGGCACAGTGGTTCCGAGTGAACCGAAAGCCGCAGTATTTCAATACTTCAATAAATTTCGTTGTGGGGCACAAGTGAAGTGCTACACCACTAAAATCATTACGTTTTAACAGAATTAAAATAGAATTTTAATGGAATAACAATTATTAATTTTTAATAGAAAAAACCTATTTTCTAAACTTTTTCAACACTTATCTTGAAGAAAAGTGTTGAAAATGTTTAGAAAAATTATTTTTTTCTATTAAAAATTTCATTAAATCGTTTCACAAGGCAACTGGTATGTAGAGTAAACACCTGGTTTTGGACAAATGAAATTACTCCACGCACCCTTCTGAAAAATGACAATTTTTAGGT
The DNA here is from genome assembly GCA_011170035.1 of Teleogryllus occipitalis. Taxonomy (NCBI): domain Eukaryota; kingdom Metazoa; phylum Arthropoda; class Insecta; order Orthoptera; family Gryllidae; genus Teleogryllus; species Teleogryllus occipitalis. The sequence goes on along the minus strand of BLKR01009912.1, from coordinate 58,322 downwards.
GTGTCACTTTCCACACATATTTCAACAGTTTTGCTAAAGCTGACAACCATGTACGAACTTAAAATGCGTTTTCGTTGCTTTGTTTGTTGAGGAAACATCTGAAGTATATTTTCTTTACGATTACATATTAATCTCATTATGAATTCAAGGTAATGTACACCATAATATATTCAGACAGAAACAGGAATTTCATATCGCTAAATGTTATTTTAAAAATGTTCCCTTCGCCACTGAATTCTAACTCTTGAGAAATGTAACTTAATTTGAAGTTGAACTTAAATCTGGATTTGAACTACATTAAGAATTACCACACAATTTTGTTTAGTTAAAATTCGTTTATATTCTTATAATTAATTGTCTATTATTCTATCTCATAACCTTTATAGGTCGTATAACCTTTATTAAGGTTATATTGATAGTTTTGCTCGGTTGTATGGTTCATGAAGAAGGGTACCGTATGCGTATCTCTACTCGGAACCATGTAAAATGAAATTTCACCAAACAACATATATTGCAAAGAAATTGTACGGTTTTATTGCATTGTAATAGGTTTACGAAGGCCGTTACACTGTGAAAATTTTCCAATCGTGAATAATTACATATTTTTAAAAAGTAAAGCAACTTAACAAAGTTTATTGTTTAAATTTACGTGGGCGATTGTGTGAGCTGCACCCCGAAAATCAATATAATGGTGGACATGATGTTAACAAACTGTCTTGACTTCAAAGTTTCTTAAATCCAAGTTAGATCAAGTTCTACAATTTTTTTTAACATTGGGGTGGGGAGCTAAGTCAACGGCACCCCCCAAAACCTCATAATCCTCTATTATTAGCAAAGTTATTTACATCCTCAAGAACTCTAAGCTCAAAGTATAAAAGTCTGATGTCACAAGATTTGACAAAGTGCATTTGCTAGTTAAAAGCGTTTTAAAAATGAATGTTTTTCGTCGAGTATGTTAAAAATAAAATACGTGTATAGAATTGAAAGATCATTTTAGAATGTTAATTAAGAGTTTGGTGACTGATGAATGTTGTGTTTGCGTTATTTTCATAATCTGTATTTTCTTTAAAATTTGTCGAAAGTTTTTGGAACTCTCTTCAATTTTCATTTTCTTTCAAATTCATTACGAGGGACTACTGTGTTCTTCCCTTCTCGACTCGTGAAATGTCAGAAAAATTCAAGCGAACTTGAATCCCGCACTCCGGACACCACCCCGTTTACTGTATTATCTCCTAAAGATAATGGCTTTTCACAACTGCGATAATTCGTCAATATAAGGAGTAGTCTCGTGCGAAGCCCTGACATTGAGCCGTCAGCTGATTGTCAAACTTGTGGAATCTATTGTTCTAGAAGGGTCGGATCTGAGAATCTTCATTCCTTCTGAATTTCTCTTTCCAATATATGACGATTTACAATAATCGTCGTTAATTTTTAGTCAGCATCTTAGGTAAGTGTATGGCCAATTTTATAATATGTTTTTACTTGAAACGTGGCGGTGGCACCCGTAAGGGAAGTGCTCCTGTTATCCTGGAAAAGGAAGCACCCGGTTTTTTTATCACTTATATGATTACGAAAATTAGGTGTTCCTTGAAATCTTTCCATTCATTTACAGCAGAAATAGACTTCGGTGCTTTTCTGATAGTGACTTAGATATACCGCCCTAACTTTGAAGAAATGTCTTTTGTAGGGGAGCGATGTATCAACAAAAACATCTGAATTGAATAAAAATAATGAAAAGTGTACAATGCTTATTCCAGAAATCTGACCGATTGAATGTTTATTTTTCTGTTTATTACCAGAAAGGAATCACGAGACATTAGAAACAATAAAATCTTGAGATTCATTTCGAATAACTCAAAAGTTCCGTTCGAAATAAATTTCGAAGACGTTAAACCCAAATACTTTTCGGAACAAAAAAAAGTGCAAAAAAGAAGGAAGACTGCGAATTCAATTTTTTTCAGATTTTTAAATAAAATAGCAAGTAAAGCAAGTGGTAAAAATATAACTTGTACCTGAAGTACTAAAAGGAATTAGGAATGCATTAGATTATTTTCTTAGAGAATTACATAAAATAATAGTTACATCTCGTGTTAATTTATCAACAAAAAAGTAATTCATGAAGCGTCATATATTTTCTTTTTCGAGTTATTAATTTGTCATTCTACAGTCATGCACGTACGATGTGATCACACTCGCGTTTCCGAAGGGTATTGAACAGCATTACATTCTGCTTTTTACTGATTAATAGTTTCCATGTACAATATGCGTTCTTATGCATCAGTACACAATGCGTTTAAGTAGTAATGTACACAATGTTAACACCAATTTTATTTTTAACTGAAGCATGATAACAACAGACTTGTGTATTGTTTTTATTGAATACTTAAGCCACAAAAAAGTTATACTTCATATTGATAAAATTATAATTTCGATCAAGACACCAGACCAATATTTAATATTTAGTTTTAGGCATCTGTGAAAATAAAATAAAATTAAACACAATATACAATTCAAAACCTAAGTTGAATGTAAAATCAGAAGCCCTTTAATGTTTCGCATGACCCAGTTTGGTCGTTCCATCAGGGGTGAATTATTTAAATTTTGTATCTTAAATTAACAATGTCCAAATTAAAAATGTTTGATTAAAGTTCGGTTATGTTTTTTTAAATTGTGTCGTATTCTTAATTGTATTATTTTCCTGAATTTATGATTACTGATACCTAAAAACAAAATAATAAATATTTGTCTGGTATTTTTGGTAAAAAATTATAGTTTTATCCCTAGCCGAATAAGCTAGCCAGTTTTGGCTCCTCAGCAACTCTGATCGGAAGGTCCAAGGGTTCGGGTGCCAATTGTGGCTGATTTTAGCTATTATTTTTGAGTTGCTGTCTAGAGGAGAAATCTAGCTGCAGGCTGCTCAAGTTGGAAGTTTCCCGTGGTTTCTCCGATCAATACCGGGCGAATATCAGAGCAGTCCCCTAAGTAACGGGACATGGACCGTTCCTGATCTTTCCTTCTGTAACGTTTCACAGTTCATCACTTATAGTTCGTAATACTTTCAAACATCACGTAAATTCTTTCAAATTCTTTATTACAAAACATTTCAATATTCCATGACTTTCAAGATATATTTTATTGTTCTGCATTTAGCATTTCACAATCTTTTTTACAAATCTTTGTCTTACGCAAAAATTCTCTCTCTCGTCTTCAACAACCAACTTCGTAATAAAATGTAACAAACAACATTCGTTATTTTTGTACGAAACGTTACACATCTTGCAGATTTTTTTTTCCTCTAATCCAAGCCTCTCTTACACACACACACTTTTATGCATTACACTACCACATATGTCGGGAGTACATTCCGAGCTTGTCCCGTCTGAGAGGATGCTCCGCTGGCGGAGACATCTGGAAGGGGAAATCCTCGCAAACTGACGTATAGGTTTGCGCCAGATCTCACAATCAAGCGGGGAATGAATATCGCCATACTCTCGCAATAAAACATTCACTACATAAATGGTACTAATGAACGTACCAGTTTACGTGCCCGGAAACAACAATCAATCTATAGTTTTATCTTTATTACAATCAGACGTTAATATTAGTTCAGTGTATATTCAATTTCTTATTCACTTGGGATATTTTGACTTCGAACGGCGAAACCCTCGCTTCTCGCACGAACTTGATCTCTTTCTTTCCCAAGAATCATATCCGAGTGTAGTCGACTCTTTTGCTAATTACTGCGCGTTTTATACGAGCCCGTAGCAGTTCGAATTCCACTGACTGCGATGGAAACGCGAAATGACGATGCGACCATCGGTCCAAAACATGTTTTTCCTCTCCTGTGATTCCGAACCCGTTTGCGCCGCACAATGCAGCGCGCCCACCTCTGCAGCGAAAGACCTCCCTGCGCCCAGCCTGTTTGTTCTCTGCCGTGGCGCCCGCCTCGCCCGAGGGGATGCGTACGCGTTTTTGAAGTGGAGTTTATTTGCGCGGCGCGGCGCGGCGAGGCGGCGGGAGCCTGTACAGACACCGTTCCGCGAGTAGGGTGGTAGCGATCTTAGTACCTGATCCGATGCAAAATATGGTATTAATGGCCGCAACCTGGAAGTATCGATGCCATGCTATCGAACGTCAAATGTTAGTGGCAATCTGGTTAATTGCATGTTGGATCAAATACTTTCCAAGTTGTTTTAATCATTGTTTACATTCTCGTCTTTTCGTCAAAAACCTTCTTTTTCATGTCTACGAACCTCCCTTAAGCGAATTTAGGATGTACTGGACAAAATGTGAAGTCTGATTTTAAATTTAAAATGTTAAATTTACTGGTGTGTATCCTATTAGTCAGGGTTGTCCAAGCTGCAAGGTCTCAAGGACCGCAAATAAAACTTTTAATATGGTTGCGGTCCGTATTTTCATTGCACTGACGTCCCACACCTGACATCCCCATATTGTTGATCTCGGCACTTTGCCCGGCTGCTCTGAACAGGGTAGAGGGAATGGAGCCATATGTAATATCAGACCGCACTATCCACAACGCAGGGAAACACATTAAGATTATGCAAATGATCTTGACTGTCCGGGTGACGCCACGTCAATGGCTGTGGTGCCGACGTTTCGGCCATCTTGTCGTGGTCATCCTCAGGGCTGTTCTTCCGAAGCCCCGTTTTGCAGAATTATTAGCTTGAATCTGGCCGCGGGAGACTACGGCTTCACATTGCGATTATTTTGAATTTCTGAGTTTACTAGGGGAAAAATCTTAAATCTAAACTTAACCAATTTTTACATTAAAGTATTGACCCCGACAGCGTGCGCTAAGTGCGCAACGTTGTCGCCCGACGTGGATGCTGGGGACTTACACTGTTGACTAATAACCTTTCTCGGGCCACAATAAATAGCACCGCAGGCCGCCAATTGGACAACCCTACTGAATATACGGTGTAGATGTGGTTTTTTACTGTTAGGTTAAATCGTGTGCTTGATTAAAAATGCAAAATTGAATTCTTTCCTTTGTCTTTCGTAATGTAGATGGTTGATAATGGTCTCACGTCCTAAACTTTTTCTCCCCCATACGTCATATACAGTTGTTGTTTTTTGACCAAATAAATCAAATCAAACTAATCTCTCTGACGACAATCGGTTTCGTGGAATCGATATTCTCCTCTTGACAAAGCCTATAATTATTTCATTCCAGAACGAAGCTAGTTTCACTTTTAAAACGATTTACAAAGTGCTGACTCTTCACACTAATTCCCAAAGTTATAGTATTATGGGTAGCAATATTCGTAAGTGTTACGTATATTTTATAAATAATAGTGTACGTAATACGTAATAAATAATAAATAAATATGCATTTGTTGCTGTTGCACATTCTAGTGAGTTTCTGTGAGAGTGAACATAAACTGCTAGTTCATGAATGCGAAACTCTTGGATGTAAAGAAAGAAGAATGAATAAGCTAATGAAATCTGTCGAGCTATTAAAATATTACAATTACTTTTCTCAAACGGACCTTTTTTGGTTCAAGTGCTGTAAATGGTTTTCAATTTTGTTAGGGATTTGTCTTTTCTTTCATTAATCACAGCCTGGAGAGTTTTTGCTCGTTTATCTCGATTATTGGATTGTTTGCGAATTCTGCTTTAAGAAATATTTCTCTTACGTTCTAAATTTAAATTATTGCAGAATGAATCTTAATTGAAAAAAGTTAGTATGCGAGTTAATTTGAGCTTACCTGGCACAAATTACATCTCCTTGCTCACATACACTTCTGGAATTCAACAATAGAGTTATCGAACTCAGAGGGGTCGTGATGCGGACTGACCTTTACGTTTTTGACTCAAAAATATACCTGACGGAAAAGTTGATGTTGATAACTATTTTAACTTTCTCTGCGCGGTTGGGAAGATAGAATTTTGCCGGCCAATTTTTGTGAGGGAAAGGGTAAATCTTTTGAAAATGTGAGTAGTTTTCGCTGAATATTGCATGCAATACGTACAAATGAAAAAAAATGCAAGATTTTCTAGAAAATGGCTCTAAATATTTTCTTTAACATTTTGGTAGGAATAGTGCTAAATGTACTCTATAAGGTGACAAACGTCATATTGATCTACTCGTTTGCTTTTAAAAAAATTAGGAACATGTAATTTGTAAAATGCAAAAAAAATTCACAAACGCTCGAACGCCGTTTACTCAAAATTTACTCCAATTTTTTAATAAAACTTTTTCAAAATATAGTCCTAATTGCACTGTTAAATATGACGAAATTATTTTTTAAAAAGGCGAATTTTCGGCACAAAAAATTAGTTGCCGGGCCCTGACAACGAAAAAGTAAATAAATCCAGTTACTAAATTAAGAAAAAAATCCCCTAACACATGGAGTAGCCAGAATTCCTGTTTTATAGGTCGTTGATGCCGAAAAAACAATTGAAAGGAAAACGTCCGTCTGTCGTACGTGAACAAACCTAGCGCCTAAACCACACGTAGGATATTTTCCAAATTGAAGAAACCACTTTTTATTTGGTTCTAATTGAAGCTTTGAGATTTTGAAAAAATCTTTAAAATTTGGGGGTACTTTACATGGACCTCCTTGGACATTTTCAAAATTTTCTCAAAAACGGCTCCAAATTTTTCTTTAAATTTCTTGTAAGAATAAAGTAAAATACACTTACAAACGTGACATTGATCCGATTTTCCGGCTTAACTCTGAATATTCGAAAATTGCAAAAGTTTAAATTTTTTTCGCGTCTTCCTATAACTATAAAATTGATGATTAAGATTTCTCTTTCAAATGAAATTTGTTGTCCATAAATAGTTTTCATTAAGTTCAAGTAAATTTTTTTTGAAAATTTTAGTAGTTTTCGTGCAATAGTGTGTGCAATGTTTGCAATTTAAAAAAATTACAAAAAGAGATTTTCTCAAAAATTTGCTCCAAATTTTTTCTTTATATTTTTGATAGTGTTAGTGCCAAAGGAACCCCATACGATGACATAATCACCATATTGCTCTATTGTTTTGTTTTTCAAAAATTAAAAAAATTATTTTTTGACTTCTCTCACATCGGTAATATTTGCATTAGAGGCAATCTCATTACATTATTACATTTATGAGTACATGTGCTTTAAATAATGTCAAATAGTTTTTTGTTAAAATGAGCTTAAAATTCCGCATTTTGAGAAACGCTCAATCGCCATTTTTCAAAAATGGCTCCAAATTTTTTCTTCAAACTTTTACAACGGATAGTGGTACTGGTACTGTTTAATATGACGTAAAGTTTATTTTCGTGCATTCATTTATTTTTTCAAAATTTACATAAATGTAATTTTTTTCAATATCTCTCGCCGTTGATATGCACATTTCAATGGTCTTGTATACATTATTTAATTAGTAAGTTGATAGTCTTCAGATTACTTCAAATGAAGTTTTTCGAAAACTTTATATATTCCTATGAAAAAGAGCTTTAAATTTCGCACTTACAAAAGAATGCTTAACGCCATTTTCTTAAAGACGGCTCCAAGTTTTTTTTAATGAAAATTGCTATTTAGGACAAGGTTTTAGCCTTTTTTAATATTCTGAAAATAATATTTCGGTTCTACAATTTGGAAACCAAGAGTTAAGAAAAATTTTTAAAAAATGTACTTTGGGCTGGGATAGATGGCAGCAGGCAAGGAGGAGGGGCAACACTGGACAATACTAGTCCAGACCAAGGAAATTACAAAATTTTATTACGAGAAAGTCTCTGCCATTCTGTAGCACCTCTAGTTATTATATTGTCTTTTTAAATTGAACCCAAAATGTGTTTAAATTTCATGTATCTAAGTATTGGGTGCTTCACGCATGACCACAGAAAAAATCTTAGTATGGAAGAGCAGTCATAATCCTTACATTCATTTCTAAACACATTTCAACTGATAGCATCCGATACAAATAATTTTAATAATTAACCCATTAGAAATATTTGTGGGCCAGAACATTGTGTAAAAGTTATCCTCCTGTTTGTACTACACGAATACAGTATCAAAGGCCTTGAATTAAATGCATAAATCCTTAAATCACCGTAAACAATCTACAAACTTGGTGAATGTTGGGCGAATAATTTGGAAACGTTCAATGATTCTCATACGCAGTTAAAATATAACAAAAGCATATGTATTGAATGCGTTTCCTGAACATACGCACGTTCGCCCCAATTCGGTGCGGGCCGTATTGACGTTAAATTCACCCTATATTTTAAATATGGGCTCCATTTAAATAATTTGAATGAGAGCATCTATAGAACGAACCTGAACGCAAATGTAGATGTAGAATGATCATCCTCTAGCTGTGAAGGGTCTCTTATGAAAAACAGTAATTTTAGTACGCCAATGAGAAGGAATGTGAGCAAACTCGTGCAATATAAAACTCTTCATTAGTTTACAGAAATTGAATCTAATAATTGTACAATCATCGCAAACTTAAAGTTTATAAAGTTTTATTCCAGAAAATGCGCGGAATAGCGTAGGTAACACTAAAATAAGGTAGTATGCTGAAAATGTTGAAGTCATTAGAATAAAAAGTTTATTCAAACTATCGACATCCGTTTTATACTACTTATTGAAGAGCATATGTTATATTTCATCACTGAGCGGGGGTATTTTAGGATTCAAGGAACTGTTGACATCCATGCAACCGCTAGGTGTTTAGGTTGAAGTTCAGAGTAATAGATGGCTTTTGACATAGTAATTTCTTTAATTTATTTCGCTTATCCATTCATTTATAGTGTATTTCATAATTTCGTAAAGTCAAATGCCAGCCGGGACCCGTGTCTTCAAACATTTCTTCCGGAAATCTGCTAGAAGATCCTAGGAAGTGTCGGAGAAAGCTACTCACCTCTACATCTCAAGCGTTAACGACAGTCACAAATCCATGACACATCTACAAAAATGATTAAGTTTTGACTCAGAAATATATAAATTTGACGTCCTTTACTCAGACTTCGATGTCGTCTGTGACTCATTCGAAAAATTCCTCCCTTATCCATATCTTAAGACCGGTCTATATCCACTGATAAAGTTCTATGTTGTTCCATGGGTCTTTTTTTGGATATTATGCAGGGGAAAAGGCTACCTGCTTTTCAACACGCAGGTGTACTCACCGTAAAGCCTTGCGTTCGAAGGGAGACTACATGAGTCAGAGAACACCCCCCCCTGGTACTTTCACTTTGCTATCTCGCTCCTTACCTAACACGTAAAACAAAGGGTTGAATCACTATGTGAGTTACTAGCTTGGCAGTGGTGAGGCATTTTTAGTGATGAAGTAAATTGAAAAATTTACTCTAATCCAATGCTATCAGATGTGAACTATATTTTAAACGAATTTCTTTGTGCAAGGGCGTTTTATTTATTTAATCATTATAACTGTTGTTCCCTTCTTTTTCTCTTCTTCTTCTTCTTCTTCTTCTTCTTCTTCTTCTTCTTCTTCTTCTTCACAGAAGTGCGACATGTAATCAATTATGTGTGTATGATTGTTTCTCGGTGACTACGGAGGGGATTTCTATGATTTTGCATATTTTTGTCCGTTGCTTCAGGGCAGCTAATTGACATTACTTGATATTTGGTTGCAATTGGATGCTATGTAGATTGTTATTTTAGTGCATATTTGGGCATATTTGGCCTATTTTTCCTGTTGGTGAATATTCGTGTAATTGTGGATGCATATTCTGCTTATTTCGTTACAATAGAGACTTATCTACAAAACGTGTCATATTTTCATAGAATCTGATTGTGAGTGATCATTGATTCAAAATAAGATGTCACAGTTTGCGGGTATTTTTTCTCCTTTCTTTCTTTTCTATACTTGTGCAGGATGCACGTTGTAGAATATTTCTTGATACGATATTTTTTAAAAGTCAGAAGAAAAGCAACAAAGCAATGACAAGCAACAATGAACTTCACTATGATGAAGATTTGCTTCAATTATTTATCCTGCAAGTAATATAGATTATATTGTTTGCACAAAAATACTTTTTTTTTTCATTCGAAGCATGCTTCTTTTGAAATTTTACCAAGAAAGTTTTGTATAAAAAATGAAATATTGTTAATTTTAAATTGCATATGTTACTTATTCGCATTTAATTTCTTGAAATGCATGGATCAATACGGTTACGAAAATATGTCTATTGGTTCATTGGTACATTCTCGCTTTGATAGGAGGATGAAAAACGAATGGAATATGGGTACCACACAGAAATGATAGAATAAAAATGAGTCTCTAAAAATTTTCCCATTACTTGGACGATATTTTGAGGAAAATAACGAAATTCTGCAATTGTACTTTTCCGAATGAACTGTTTTTATTTTCAGTATTTTTATATAAAAAGTGTGCATTTAAAAAACTTTCATTTAAAAATAATTATCTTGAAATGGTTTCAAGGAATCTGTGATCAGGTACGGTTGTATATTTTTTAATGATATTATTATTCATAGGTCAGTGCGAGAGAAGAAAAAAAGGACGTTTGTAATATATAAATTAAAGAAACTATCACATACACTATCTCCTTGAATGAAACATGATTTATCTTTTTTATCGTACCAAAAAATCTTTAACGTGAACGAGATTCCATCCATCCCTCCTTTAGTCTCTCTACGAGGGGAAACTCCTTTCGAAACAGCTCGAAGTTTCTGGCACATTAGGGGTAGTGTAACTGTACCGCCGCCCCCGCCGCTGTATCTGCCACGCGCCCTCTCCGCCGGCGACGGCGGCACTGGACCGACTCGGATGACGTCAGCGTGACGTCAACGAGGGACTGGAGGCGACAGCGGTCGCGCGCCGGCGGCGGCGCGGCGTCGGTTTCCACCCCCTCCGGCGTCCCTGGCTCCGCCGGCGGAATCTGCCTCGATTTTATGACAAAAGACGTGCGAGCTGCGCGGGCGGGTTGCGGACGGGAGCAGGGTGAATTAAGGGCGAGATAACTGGGTCGGCTGCGCGCAGTTACCGCCCTCGGCTCGTGTTTCGAGCTGCCACCTTTGGAAAGCCGATGACCCGGAGATCGTGGAACGAGATTAGAAGGATTGACCGATATCTTTTCAATCAAATATCAGGTTTGAAATGAAAATGCACAATTAATGTAAAACGGAAAAGTGATTTCTTAATATCATTTTAGTAGTAGGAAAATCACGGGATCGGTCAATTAATGGATTACACATCGGTCAATTAATGGATTCATAGTAACTAGTGCTCGCAACTGACTTGGCATACGTGATTACAAAAAAATATATAGTTTTTTTTATAATGAAAAATAATCCTGTGCCAACTCGAAACTGAAGGTTACACATTTGTAGTGAAAAATGCAATAGTAAGTTAATGACATTTATTTTTACTTATTACGTGAGTGATGATTTAAAATATTTAACAACATATTTATTGTATTACCCGGTTGGTGGTTTTAAATTTTATTCCGGCGTCCAAGGATTATTTCTGAAACGCGGAGTGCTGGCAACCCTCCTCATGTGTGATCGGTGAGACGGGGCAGGCGAGGGGACAGCGAACGGACTCACGACTTGTGACGTCCAACGTGGCCGTGTAAGAGAGTTCTCTGCTTTGAGAAACTGAGCCAGATGACCTTTCGAGGTGTGTTGATACTCTCGAATTCGAAGCTGTTAAGAGTTCGTTAATGGGGTTTATAATGGGCTTTTATGATGTATTTCTGTCTGGTGTGCACGAGATTCAAGGTGAATACAGAAATACTAGTAAGTCAGGTATTTATGATAGAAGTTAATTTTTAATAAACAATCAACGCAAATTCTCGGTTCGGTTATTCACAGTAATTATCCACGTTACATTATCAATGAGAAATGTTATTTAGAACATATTGTTTCGTTAACGCTTTTTAACTGGCCTATTCATTTCTATGATCTAACAGGACTTTCCAATAGCTGAATGTACAAAATATGTATAAGGGTCTGCACGAGTTATTATTGCAAATGAAGATGGGCTTTCTTTTTAAATACTGCCCCCAAAATTGATATTTCTCTCACATAAATCTTCCTAAAATTGCTTTCATTGTGTAAAATAATATACATTTATTTCAATCTGAAATTATTGATTTTTTTGTTTCTCATTTCATTTTTTATTCAGCATATTTAACAAGATGCTTTGTAAAATAAATGAAAATGAATGTAGTGAAAGGATGACTCTGATATCTTTCTTACATCTTTTATGAAAATTAGTGTTAGGGTTTCAGTAGTCCATTGATATCAGTAAGATCCTTCTGATCAAGACAGCTAGATACTGTAATTCGTCTCATATTAATTCACTTGATTTAAGAAGAACATATACACAGTATTTTATTTAGAAACCATTGTGTTCTAAATAATCAGTTTAGAAAAATGTTTTTTACTGTGTTCACCTCTCTAGACAAACATATTTCGCTGATCGTTTTAGATATGGTGAAATTAAAAGCAATTTTTCTTTAGAGGTAATACCGTTTATCGGTTGATATGAGTCTTTCATGATTTGCGTGTGGAAGCCTGCCAAAAAAATACAATGTAAATGCGACACCCAAGTCTAGCTCTTGTAAACGTTTAAAGTGAAGGAACTCCGTAAGTTAATCCAAGAATGATACATATATACATATATTTTAATGCTTAAACTATAAACTAGCGTACCAGTGCGAGAAATCTCGCATGTTAAACCCCACTCTAATTTTTTCTTAGTGTACCGTGAAACTGAAACATGGGAACATGTGGTCCGGTTTCCATTGTAGTTCCTTCCACAATTAGGTACACAACACTTGTATACCATGGCAAAACGTTGAATGAATAGTTGCCCTACACGTATTAGAAAGAATCTTCATCGGTGTCAAGCAATAGTACCTTTACTTGTTGCTGCGAGAGCAAGTCTTGAATTAATAAGTATGCAAATAAACCTCGTCAGTCTGCGCAAACCACGGTGTACATAGAAACCGAGATTTAGGAATCTAAGCCTTCTAAGCGTGACGTCACAAGGATGACCACCAGCACAAGAGTTGAAATATAGGACATGGAGGAATTTATTCCGTATACCTCCATGTATAGGTGCTGTTTGTAGTATTAATAAGCACTGAACCGGCAAAAATTTAATAGAATGTCTAAGAATATTTAATCCATTAGATTATGGTAAGAGAAAAAATTATTTGAAGCCATCGACCTCCAAAGTTTAGTTTTTAAGACACTAGAACGCTTCGTTTAGGAGTTATTTAACGATATAGCTAACCCAGTGTCGCGGGTTGAATTTGACATGAATATTTAGAGGCGCTTTTTTTAATAAATCTTTATATTTTTAAAGTCAAAGCGTAATTCGTCATATCTACCAGAAATTATCTTTCATTAGAGACCTTATTTATAAAGAACGGTTGCGTGTGAGAGCCACAAAAGATTTGTATACTACTGAAATACAGGAGACTACATTGCCATGGTAGTGATGTTAAAGATTCAATTTACGTATGAAGCGTTATATAATTAGTACAAATTGATAGTATATATATTTTGATTTTTATTGTGAGCTCATTTACTTGGTAGGTGGCGTTCCAAAGATAGATAGATAGATAGATAGATAGATAGATAGATAGATAGATAGATGATAGATAGATATTTATTATTCTGCAGGTAGGTATATACAACCTGGTGGCAGAACTCTACAATTTACATATTACTAATATTAACTTAAAATTATTTAACAATGTAACTTTAAATTATTTAAAGACATAATAATAATAATAATAATAATAATAATAATAATAATAAAATGCTAACAATAATAACCTTAACTACATTATATGGTTGACCTGCACAGTTATTTGAAACTATTAAATACAAGATTACACGACTTTTTAATTACACTTCACTTCACTTTCACTTCACTTCACTTCACTTCACATTTGCAATTCACTTCTCTTTCTACTTCTATACTGCACTACACTGCACAACACTTCACCACACTTCAATACAATACTACTTTGAATATAATTATATATTTAGAACAGGAAGCATTTAATAGTAATTAACACAATAATAATAGCAATAAAAATATCAATAATAATCAAATAATAACTGATATAATAATCCAACTTATTAAATTAATAAAGTTTACAAATACCATTAGTTAATTTATTTTTAAATCTTTGAACACCTAGAGGAAAGGGTTCCAAGGCTGTCGCAGGTAACTTATTCCAGTCCGTTATTGTTCTATTTGTAAATGAAAATTTTCCAACATCTGTTCTCTGTGGCCTAAACTGAATTTTGTGCTTGTGATCCCCCTACTAAAGTACGAAGGTCTACCCAATCGGATGTAGATATCTTTCCAAGCTGGATAACCGGCATACGCTTTGTACAGGGCACAGAGTCTTGCCTTAACTCTCCTAATTTCTAGAGACTCCCATTCAACATTCTTCCTATTCCCTCGGAAAGCAAATGTATACGCTCTTCTCTGTACTCTATTCAAATATTCCTTTTGGGAATTTCTATAAGGGTCCCAACAAACAGCCCCGTATTCCATTAATGGACGAACTAGAGATAAATAAGCTAATTCTCTCGCTTTCGCAGTACTCTTTTTTAGTATTCGCATAGTAAAATGCAAGGACCTCCAGGCTTTCCCTACGACACAGTTTACCTGATTTTCCCAACTCAATTTGCTATCAAAAATTATCCCCAGGTACTTACAAGACACGACTCTTGGAATGTTTTCGTTGCCTAAACGGTATTGAGTTTCATTGTATTTGCGGCCCCTACCAAACGTGATGGTTTTGCTTTTCGAACTATTTATTGTCATGTCATTTTTTTTCGCCCAAAAATGTAATCTGTCTAGATCACCCTGCAAAATGTCCTCGTCTACATTTGATTGAATAACTCGATATATTATACAGTCATCTGCAAATAGCCGTACCTTTGAATATAAATTATCTGGCAGGTCATTCACAAATGCGAGAAACAGGAGAGGTCCAATAACGCTTCCTTGAGGGATCCCTGAAGTTACTTTTGCTTGAGTCGAAAATTGTTGTCCAACTCGGACTTTCTGTTTCCTATCTCGAAGAAGCTCGTCAATCCACGCCACAACTCTGGGGTCAATACCCGTTTGCATTAATTTATGAACCAATTTATCGTGTGGGACGACATCAAATGCCTTCGCGAAATCTATTATTACGGCGTCCACCCTCCCACTATTATCAACTTCATCAGCTATATCCTGAAACAATGACACTATCTGACTCTCGCAAGAGAAACCGTTCCTAAAACCATGCTGTCCCTGAAAAAGCCATTCTTTTCTTTCCCATACTTGTCTAATATAGCTAGTTATCAAGTGCTCCATTAGCTTACATACAACTGACGTGAGACTTACTGGTCTATAATTGGCTAATACAGTTCTATCACCACTCTTGAAAATCGGAACAACGGTAGCTAGCTTCCAATCATCGGGCACGCTTGAATTGTTGATCGAAACCTGAAATAATCTTGTTAGATACGGTAATATTGCCTCTCCACCGAGTTTAATTATGTCAGTTGAAATGGCATCTGGACCCCGCGACTTTCCATTTTTCATAGATTTAATTCGTTTTCGCAATGTGTTTACCTCTATATTAAACTGATTTGGCACAGCTTCCCTCGATATCTGAGTGAGTTGAGATTTTGTTTTAAAAACGGAACTGAAGTAGACATTGAAAGCGTTTGCTTTTTCCCGATCATCTGTAAGTAACCTATTTTTGGTATCTGTAAGTAACCTATTTTTGGTATCTTTAACGATAGAGATGGGGCAACGATCTCGTTTTCTCGTCTCTTCGGATTCACTCGGATACTACGGCAAATTTAATTTTTAATGTATTATAATTATTTTCTTTTCATGATTTTCAATTTAAAAATCGGTCCAATTTTCACTTAAATTATTCTTGTTAACTCCTATTTCGAATCTTGGAGTAATGAATCTTTACAAAAGTGGTGTCATTAAAAGTAGTTACGCGTTGTAATGAAGAATTGAAATTATATTGCATCCAAGGAGTAAATATCATTCACGTGCATTCCATTGTTCTTCGCTCTCCTCCAGGCGTTCAATCTTGCATTACTGGGTAATGTACAGTCTAGTCGCTTGAAACAAGGTTTCAGAGTCCCAGAAAGCGAGCCCTACGAGTTACGAATCTTGGGTCGTAATCTACAAAACAACTTTCTGAACCGTCCTTTACCTGGGTCTACAACATGTTATCCAGTTCAGGGACTGGGCATTAAATGCTATGGAGAATGCTAGGATTTGTAATTCGTGCGCGCTCTTGAAGTTCACAATTCCTTCTATTTTCACCATGTGCATAAATTGTAAGGTTCTTGGGTATAGCTTTATTAGACGTAAGAGTATGAGTTCATTAAATGATTAGAAAATGATTGAAATTAAAACCATCCATAACAATCCGGTCGTGCGTGATAGCGTAAACAAACTTCTCTGTATCCCTTGAACGGTGAGCGCCAAATGGCGCGGAACCATCTCTTTCAGTTTTCCTGTGTCCGCGCGACCCCCTTCGGATTCGCAGCTGATTCGAGCGACGCTGGCTGGTCGCGGGCGCGTGGCACTCGCGCGCGTGGAGCAGTGACTCACGCGGCCAGACGCCGCCGCCGCCACCGCCCGCCTTTCCACCGTCGCCCCCCCCCGTCACCGCCACCACCACCGACCCCGCCCTCTCCTCGGCCGCCGTCGCAGAGACGCGGCATCGCGGGAGTCTAGCCGGCCGCCGCGCCGATGGGTCTATTTCAGAGTCGGCGGCGCGGCACGCCCCCCTCGGCATACGGTGGTTGGCGCCGCGACCAGCTGTCTGGCACCGCCGCGCGGCGCCGCCCCGCCCCGCCACGCCCCGCTACGCCCCATCCTCGTTTGCCAGCGCCACGAAACGCGCCAACGCGGCCTAATGCTTCGCAGTATGGTGTCTTCCATTTCCAAATATATCGTTTTGATGGCGGCGGACGCCAAACGCGCGTACGAGACGTAACCCTTGCCTTGTGTCATTATCAGAGGATAGGTCTTCACACTATCACTCATGCTACGTCTTCTGTGGTCAATATCAAAGAATCCTGCAAAAATCTGTAAAATATACTCTCTCAGCGGTCTGCCTTTCTGCGCCCCCCGGCGAGCCCCGTGTCCTCCAGACGACACAGCCTGCGTGACGGAGACATCTATTAATTTACGTAGGTCAGAAAGCTGTTGGCGACGGAATGAAAATGCTGAAGCAGTGCGACTGCGATTTTATTTCCGGTGCTCTACATTTCGTAAGAGTGAAGAAAAATGGCCATAATTTTTCAATGTATGAGGTAAAAAATTGATATCGCAAAGGAGACCGGAAAGTAAAAGAATTATTGTAAATGACATGCAAAACTATCTCCGAGAAGTTTCATTAATTATTAGGAAATCTAAAAGGAATAGATGGAAAATAGCTTATCAAAGCGGAACAAGAAAGCATTAAATAAGAGTGAAGATTAAATAAGAGAATAGTTGATTTAGGGATATTGGAGAGCAGAGAAACATTGCCACATTAAAAACGAAGGTGGTGCTGATTATGCCTTCCGTGGTGCGCAGAAGAAATAATCGTATTAAACAAACATAAAATAGCCTAATACAACTATCCCACAATAGGCGTTAAGTTGCAGTGCTACAGCATAGGCCATACGCGTGTTTGTAACGGTTTGATAAAATTAGAATAAAATCTCTTGCGAAATTCTAACTACGAAACCCCTAATAACAGAGCACACTATCTCGCTGTCCTAAACAGTTTTGGGAAATATTTTGTAGCAGTTTTCGAGAAAATGTCTTTTAAGCGTTTCTGAAAATGTGCCACTTCTTCTTTCCAGATTCTGAGAAACTGCAGAAGAGATCATTAAAAGCTTCCACCAAGGCACTAATCACAAAATACTCCTCCAACATTTGCAATTTTCGAAACTTTTAGAGATTTTAATGAAAATAAAACTTCGCCGGTTTCATAAAGAGCCTTGTGCTTTATTCCAATATCGAATTTAAAGAAACTAGTAGGAATGCGCAGCATACAGAAATTTTCGTCCCTCTTGGTGATATTATTCGACAATTAATTAGCTTTTAGAAAAGAGGATGAAATTATTTAGACATCAAAGCCATAAGAATTAATATGGTTGAAAAAGCTTGGAAAGTAGGAACACATCCAATTTCCAGCAACATGGATCCACACCGAAAATAAGATATTACCGGTACGTTTATACACAATTCCCATTAGTTTTCATAATTTAATAATATACATCATTGGTCATTTTCAACAATTTAAGAACGTAAGAACAGTGATATGTGAATTAGCTTTTCTGCCTCCAAAGTTCAGAGAAATGGTGGTCAGGTGTCTAGTGCATTCAGTTGATGGATAAACTGTTTTGAGAAAGAAATCGTTGGTTATCGGAGGACCAGGATCTCTCTTCAATATGGGAGATAAACGTGAGATTCGAAAACAAATTTGAACTACCTGAACCGTTGCAATTTCATCAAACAAATGAAATAGCCATAGAAAAGTTTTTTTCAAAAAAGTTCTACATATTTCCTACACAGAAAGTCGAAATCTCCAAAAATATTATTTGATGTCGTTCAGAACGTATTCTCTATGATTAATGAAATGAAGGAGGTTTACGTACTCGTATATGTAGACAGACACTCCAATTTTTTGGTACAAAATGTCGCGTGTTTCGTCGTCACCTTCTCCAACCTTAACAATCTTTGAAATAGCATTAATAGATATTAATTTTGACACGTTGCAGCTCAAAAGAAAAGTAAATATGAATTTTACAACCGAAATATCGATATCGTATTGTTCAGGTGATTCCAATACTTTTCCTTCCTGTATTATACTTGGAATATGATTTAGGGAGAAAAAGAAAAAAAGAAAAAAATAGGGGATCACGGACCGCATACGATCTTTTGTCTTGTCTTCACCTCGCCCCTTACTTTCATGCACTACACTACCGCACGGGTCGGGAGACCAGTCGGGAGTTCGGTATCCCGCTGGTGGGTGATACCTGTTTCGAGAAAACCTCGCAAGCCGACGAGTAGGTTGGCGTGGAATCTCGCCCGTCAGCTAGAGAAGATCACCATTATCTACCAAGGCAAACATGCACTACACTTACGGGAATAATGACCTTAGCTGGGAATACCAAGTAATCAAACAGACGGAGAGGTAGACTTCCTTTTAAAACTATTCTTCTGAATCACGGGCACTCTAAACGTAATTTCTGTCAAAATGTCGATGTGGATTTCATTTTCAACATTACATAACTTTCTTTACACAAAGAATCGAAAACGTATTATATTAAATATTGTATTTTGTATTATACTTCGAATCGAAGCATTTGTGAAAATGTTTCAGGAAGAAATTACTCAGGAAGCTTGATTGACACAGTGAACAATTCAAATGAAGATCGATGAAGGATGAAAAATGAGCCAAATAGAACGGACTGGATTGTATATTTGTAAAAATGGTCTTCCTCAACTTCCGAGTTCCGCTGTGATGATCGCCTTCTCCCATCCGCAGTTTCCCTCCTCATTAACGTGTGGCCCCTCCGTCGTTGCGTTCGAGCGCTTCTGGAGTCAGGCGTGGCCTGGGCGCACCTGTCGGCCAGCGTGGCCGCCTGCCTGGTTGGCTGCCTGCCTGGCGCGCCGCTGCTTATGGTGCAGCCCTCGTTATCGTGCCGTGGCGGAAGCTACCCGAGCTGCGGCGAGGCACCGCGCGAGACTCTTCCGGCCCCATCAACCCTGGCGCACAAAGGGCCCAAATAACCCCGAAAACGCATACAGCGCGGGTCCAAGCAAGCTTTTTAATCAATGTTCCACAGTATACGTAAATTATTCGAAATAATATTTATGATACGTGTGGTAAAAGGAATTTTATTTTGCTCGTAGGATTGCACCATTCGGTCTCAAGTCGCAACAATTCCTACTCGCGAAATAAAATGTCTTTATCACTCGCATCATAAATTTTACGTTAATTTAACAGTACTTGCATATACTATGGAACAGTGATTAAAAAGCGTCGTGAGACTGAAGGGCGCAATCCCACGTGCACAATAAAATTCCTTTTACCATGTGTGTCATACACTATTTTTTAGACCGCTTTAATGACTCCTTTTATATTGATTCAAGTATACGAATTAATGAAACATTATGGTTAGTAGTTCTGATGCGATCAGACGAATGTATTTTGTTTTCTTTGTTGCTATCACAGATCTATCTGTACACTTGAACTTCGACTAGCTTTTAGCACTAGTGCTAAAAATTGAACTTAAGCACGCTCTGCAGGGCCTGAAAGAATCACTTTTACTAGCTCTCTACAAAAGTTAATTTGGTTAGCTTTTCATTCACTTTACAGTTCTACAAAGTTTCTATCTTTTTCAGCTTTCTATTTCATAGAAATGAACACAATTCCTCTCCTATACTGTCTATTTTTACTATTATTTGTCAATTGGCTTACATACTGAAATATTCCATGATTTATTTATCCTTGCAGTGCCATTTTTATGGAGATTCATGAAAATGAAATTCTTGTTAATTGAATTTGTAATCAAATATATCTTCGTAAGCTCAGATTTAATGCTATTTAAATTGCAAGTTCAGTCATGTCTCACAAGTATGTAAGAGACTTCAATTGTAATTTTCTTTTGCTAGGCGCACCCTTCGGCGCCTTTCGACCCAGTGCCCGACCCTTTCCTTCGCCTCCGCTCCAATACCTCTTCTTCCCATCCACCATCCAACGACGGATTTCCGCGTCCTTCCCACGTTTTGGGGACGCCACCGCCCCGGATGGCGGCTTACCAGATTATGCTTATGCTTGCAGAAGCTGAAGTTTCCCCGTCGCCCGTCACGCTGACCTAAAAATGCCTCGCCTTGCAGGCGGTAAGCTAACGGATCATTATACGCGGAAGATCCAAACAGTTTCGCCCGAGATTAATTAATTACTAAACATTTAGTTCTATCAAAGACTCGCCAGGAATTAATAAGGAAAAAATGTTAGTGGTGTAAGACATACTATTCCACCAACTCAGAAGGAAGAAAACTACTACAGCTGAGTAATCCGACATTTAGTCATGAATGGACATTACTAGCGACTAAACCACACGTACGATCTTTTCCAAATTGAAGAAATCCCTGTCCATCTGGCTCTAGTTGAAGATTTGAAATTTTGAAAAACATTCTTTAATATTTGGGGGTACTTTACATAAAGGCCCCCGGAAAGTTTCAAAATTTTCTCAAAAACGGCCTCAATTTTTTTCCTTAAATTTCTTGTAAAAAGGAGTCAAATACACTTACAAAGGTGGCATACGCCCAATTTACGCGGTTAACTCTGAATTTTCGAAAATTGCAAAAGTTTGGATTTTCTTCGGCGTCTTCTTACAATTATAAAATTGAAGATAGAGATCTTTCCTTCAAAAGAAATGTGTTGTCCATAAATATTTCTTTCATTAAGATCACGTAGATTTTTTGGAAATTTTAGTTTTCGTGCAATAGTGCGTGCAATATTTGTAACTTTAAAACATAACGAAAATAAGATTTTCTCAAAAATGGCTTCAATTTTTTTCTTCATACTTTTCGAATGGAGTAATAATAGCACTGTTTAATATGACGTAGTTTTTTTCTCGTATTTTTTCAAAAATTACACTAATGTAATTTGTTTTCAATTTCTCTCGCGATGTTAATATGCACATTTCAAAAAAATTGTGTACATTATTGAATTTGTGAGTAGAATGTCTTCAAATTACTTCAAATGAAGTTTTTGGAAAACTCAGCAGATTTCTGTGAAAAGGAGCTTCAAATTTGGCATTTAGAATATCGCTTAATGCCATTTTCCTTAAGACGGCTCCAAATTTTTCAATGAAAATTGCTGTTTAGAAGGTTAGCTTTCTTTAAAATTATTAAAGTAATATTTCGATTCTACTATTTGGTAACCGAAAAGTTGAAAAAAATTCAAAAAAATGTACTTTAGGCGACGGTAGATGGCACAGGCAAGAAGGAAGGGCAAGATCATACAGTACCAGTCCACACCAAGAAGATTATAAAACTTTACTACGAGAAAGCGTGTGCCATTCTGTAGCACCTCTAGTTTTTTTCGATTTAAAAAAGTTGGAAGGTGGTGGCGCAACTCGTTTCAGATTCGGATTCAGCACGTCAAAATACATAAAGACACTTGTGTCAAGTCTTTGAATCTGGCTTTTTTTATGCGTGTGTTATTAATCTTTCAGCAGAAGGGACGGATTTCAGTGTGTTTGTGGAAACTGACCCAGCTATTGCTTTCCTCTAGTGCCTAGTCGAAAGAACGATAGTGGCAACAGTTTGTGAAAGATTCTACTACTGATTTGGTTTGCTAAAAAAAATGTTCTGAACCTTATTATACAATGCAGAGTAATTTTCAATCAAGAAATAAGAATAATGCATTTTGTCAGGAGGGATATGCGTTTTAAGCCGTTCAGTTTTAAAAATCACGGAAGAATGCCTTCGAAATAATTAAGTCGTAGGCTGAAGAAGTAATTTTCTCTCCTCAGTTGTGTATTTATGTTTCGCGCTAACTGAAAATAACAAAAATTACTCCATCCATGACACCCTGTTAAGCACTTAGGGCGAATGTGGATGAAAAAAAAAGGATCAAATGGAGAAAGGGGAACTGACTCTATTGAATTTACCAGCAGTACTGAGACAAAGCAAGACGTGCATATTTAAAAATTATTATTTGGGAATATTAGATGAATCATCAATAAATACAGTGTAAGAACTTTCATCATAAAAATATCCTCAGAAAAGAATGGAATAATTCATGACAGTTCAGTAGCACGGCTTTTTTTCCCCTCCCAAGAACAAGGATTAGTTCAGGCGAAACCAGTATAGTTTCAATAATATAATTCTGTAAATATTTGTTAATAAAATAGAATAATAGAATGGTTCATTCCATAGATGAAAACATTAAAATTACAATTTTAACAATTTGTCCACGTTTGTCTTTCGTCAAAACTTCGTGTATCTAATGGATGGTATCCACATGAAAGGGAAAAGAAAGAAAAAAAGAAAAAGAACTAGTGAAGGAATATTTTCATCATCATATTGTCCAACTATAACAGGAAAATCAGGCTGGTTACTTGAATCAGTGTAAATTGCAACCATAAGACTGCAGTTCTGTGTGATTTTGCAGAAAAAATATTATTTTATCGTACAGAATTCTCTTCCGAAAAATTGTGTCAAGTGTGTTCAGGTTCTTATTCACCCTTCTGTATTTTATTACAAAGATGAAACTACTTTGAAACACACGAGTTTTGTAATTGAGTGTCTTGTTCTTAATTGAATTGTTATCTTTTTCACAGGCATTAACTGATACCACTGAAAGAAAAAAAGAGAAGTTCATTAAAATCCTTTCCTTTTCAGATAGTGTTAATGTGCATTGCGAATAAGCTAAGAAAAAATAATTCTTCCTGTTGTGAAAAAAGATTTTAACGGTGCTGCAGAGTTACCTTTCTTCTCAGTCTACAGGGGATAGAACCTCTCTATAGAGAAGGGGCAATAAAAACTCTTCAAAATACGTATTTCACATCCAAAAAATATTGTTTCACGGGACAAGAGGGAACAAGTTGTAATTGATTCGCCTTTATCCATAACGACAATGAAAAGAAACTTTTTCTTCTCATCAAAATCGATATGTAGCTGCGAATCATTGGGCATCCAGAAGTTGTACGCATTTGTCCATGAATTTTTAACTTTCTCGCTATCACTTATACAGTGGAGAGAAAATTACGTCAAGCTGCGCGAAAGAGCGGCGAAAGAGAGTTAGAAAATCTATTAGAGGGCTCTGGTAACGAAAAAGTGGATAAATCAAGTTACTAAATTGGTGGAAAAAATCCTCGAATATGTGGTGTAACCAGAATCCATGTTTTGTGTGTCATTGATACCGAAAAATCGAATGACGACAAAACGTCCGTTTGTGAACAAAACTACCCGCTAAACCGTTTCTCCAAATTTATATTTCTCAATGGATCTGGCTGATGTCGCCTTGAATTTAAAAACGATATTTTAATTGCCTCCCCCCCCCAGCTTTACATAAAGCCCTGGGACGTTTTCAAAAAAATGGTTCCATCGCTTTTGACTAGATTTTGTTGCTGGGTAGTGTGAATGTTTGAGAATGCCATTTTCACTGAAAACTTGTGATAATTCGAAAATTTCGAGTCTTCTACAAGTACAATCATGAAGATAGAATTTTTTTCTTTTAATGAAATCTTATCCTCAAGATAAACTTTGAAGTAAGGTCATCTAAAATTTTTCGAAAATTTGAGTACTTTCCGCATGATTTTTACGAGACAGTTCGTGCTGTTTAGCACCATTAGTTCAATAAAATTGTAGTTAAAGAATGTTCTTTCTCAGAAAATTGACCTATCTTGCTTTTGTCTGTAGTATATTACAAATCAAGATGTACTTAGGATTTATAAGTAAGTTTATAATAATTATTACAGATTATATTAAAACTGTCATGGTATGACCTTCCTTGAATGTTCTTGTAATTGTGACTGGAGTCACACGCATAGCGATCTGCAGATTCCGCTTGAGGTAAAAAATAATATATTTTATAAATAGTCTCCAAACGTAAACTTGGTATTTAAATAAGTTAGCCACAATATTAATTTTTAAAAATTTTTAGCTGCTGGTTTCTAAAAGAAAATTAATTTGTATATAATATTCAATTTTCCAAAGAGAAAAATATCAATTTTCAAAAATACACAATACAAAAATAGCACATAATACCTGCTCCAATTTGATAATATATACATAATCGTAAATAATGCATTTACAAACGTTCAGCAAAGTTCGTGGGGCCAAGGTAAAAAAACAAACTTGGAGTAAATCCGTCCACTTGATGTGAAATAACTCTATGACTTTCGCTAGGCACGTGAATTGGGGAGCTGAGCCCGAAATACGGGTAGCGAAGTTGACTCAGCGGTTGCGAAAGTTGGTTGTCGGTACCAACTAGCAATCTTCTGTATCCAAAGATAGCATTGGAAGGAAAGGAGGGAGGCCAGAATACCTTTTACATTGGTTTGCGCAATGTTTCCTTCACTCTGTATTGCATGTACTGCCTCTTTCCTCAAACCAAAAAGACTCGCCTGTTACATGCCCATGTAATATTCTTACAATATTATATAAAAATTGTGGCGGGTTAGGTTAAAAAATAATATAATTATTAAAGAAACTAGTTTCAATTAGATGTTTCATCGAACGTGCATCATTCAAAGGTTTACCTAAGATTTTTATTAGTTACTGTCGACTGGCTATGAGAACGGTTGTTATGTATTTCTTGAATTATTTTATATGAATATCTTTAAGATAGTAATCTTTCTCGTTTGTTTCAAAACCTCCCTTTCTATCGTCTTCGAAAAGGAGTGTTACAATGAAGAGGTAATGTAACTAGTGCTTCAAAAATCCTCTTGCGCTCAGTATTTACAACAAAGCTGCTTCTTATACACAGTATCCCTGTGCGCAAATTTCACTTATCGAATCGTCGTAGGTACAAATGTTACTTTTATTCGTACAACTCAACGGCATATCTTCAAGAGTATCTATAATTTTTTTCTTTTTCTACTTTTACATAAACTGGATAATTTCCTAGATCGTAGGATCTAGGATGTCACTTTTCCGCCGGTGGCCTAGCAACCAATAGTTAATCTCCTATCAATCGGCTAGATACGTATATTTCTTTTGATGAATTGAAATGAAAATATTCACAATATCAATGGTATGAGAGGGTCTTGTATTAATTTGCTAAAAGACGATTATTTGGTAGTATGTCGCGCTAAAGAGCTCCTGTCATAGTTGTCTCACTTGCAAATTATTTCAATTTGGCAATTTCTCATTAATAACTGTTTACATCCATTATGTATTATTTCTTCAAATTTAAGGTACGTTTTTTAAGATAGATTCACCTATTTACTTAAAATAAATCGTATTTTAAAACTTCTTTCAAATAATGCGTCTCTCATTTTTTTGAATTTCGCGCCAATTTCATTTTAAAATCAGAGTCAAACTAACACTTTAAGAGATCAACATTTGTAGATCGCAATGGATGGAAAAAATATAAAACATATTTGTAAATGTTTTTAGAAGTATTGATTTTTCTTTAAATTATTTCTCAAAATAGTTGGTTTGGAAATTTTATGGCATTCAATTTATTTGACAGTGCTGAGGGCTAGCGCTACAAGCGGCGTATGGTAGAAGTATACAACATTCCCAGAATCCCCGAGCGGCAGCAGTTTCGTTCAACTTGAGTGAATGCGTCAGTGTGGTGGTGGAGCTAGACTGAGAGGAGGGATGTATGTGTGTGTTTATTTGTAATGCGTGATACGTTTGTGTGAAGTGTTTATTTTAATTAACAGTCTCTTACAAAAACTATAAACATGACTTCAACTACATAAAGCGGTACCTAACGATGCACTATTGATTTCGTGTACGTGTTCAATTCATTTTCGGCTTTCGGAAAAACTGAGGATTCTTTGACAACTTGTCTGTTGATACCTTTGCAAGGTAAGTATTGTTTTGAAACTCCTTTTACCTTTTCTGTGTGAAAATGTATGCCGTTGCATGAAGCCAGAATTAAATGCATGCATTTATTGGAGCTGTCAGTATTTATTTTAGTAGTTCAAAAATTGAGGGATTTGAATTTTTTGTGTCGAAAAAGAGAGAGAAAAAATCAAAAAGTAGTTAGGCACAAAATAATATTGTTGAGTCTTCTTAGATTTGTTATCGCCTTTTTCCATATTAAATTGGACAAGTTGTAAGCTTGGATTATTTTGAAATGTTCTAATTGGATGACTAATTTGGTTATGTTTCTTTTCTTAACAGGATTTTGGAATCAACTTATATCACACCTCTCTTAATTTTAATTTCCATTTTCCGTCCCTAATATCAAACCCTTGAGCATTACTTACTGATTTCCTAAATCACCATGTCCCAGTTCAAGGAAATTGAACGCAGTCGTTTGCGTTTAAATTTCATGGATTCTCCAACTTTCACAAATAGCCCTGCATTTTCTCCTATGACAAACCTAGCCTTGAATCTCAGTGACACAAATCTCTCTGCCACCCCTCGAAGAAAACTGTCCATGTGCAACCTTGAAGATACACCCCCAACTCACCGTATCAAATCATTACAGTCTGGTAAGTCCTGTTGTTTTGCAATACTTTTTGTCTGTGTAGTATAATATTTCATTACATTTCCTTCGACTCCAATGCTTCCAATGAATCAAATTTCCATGGAGTCCCAATTCCTTTTTAGGAAGAACATCTCAATAGTGTCAGCCCGAATGTAATTCTAAATATCAGAACAATATCTATACACTTGCTATTGTCTGATTTGTTCATAAAAATGATGTATTCATTGTGAAAGTTGTGATACTGAACTAGTTGGTTTGACACTTCTTTGTATGGTTTGTTTTGTTTACGTACTATGGCATGTGTGTTTGTAGAACTTTTACTCCACATTTGTACGAACTTTGGGTAACATTTATGCTGTATTTGTCAGAACACGATTTTATATAGAAAGTAGTTCTATCAATGATTTGTATACAATATTGTATACTGGTTTATAAAACGTTTGTATTCTTACTCAGAATTTCTTTATTGCACTTGTAAACACAATTTTAGTGTGTTTTTATTTTGCAGTGCGAGGTAGAAGTTATCAAAAAAAAAGAAACTTATTGGAATTTGTTATTAATTTTATTCTACTGGTGTATTAATCATTGTGTAATGTATTTGATGAGAACTATGGATAGGGAGGGTTTGTAGTATTTTGTGCAAGTTTGATTCTTCACTTACTCACTGGGCCGAAGATTTTCAGAGGTGTCAAAGTCAGCATTTCCCTTAGTATTGTTATGGGACAGACTTCAATAAACGATTAGCTTCATGAATTTTGATTGAAACTTTACCCAGTGTACAATTCATGGAAATTGAAGAGTGTGTTGACATTGGCAATGTTTGGATGTATTCTTTGCACAATTGGTTAAAATGCAATTCTGCTGTCCGTGCCATTTGATGCATCGGTATAGTACCAATTATTTTCTTTAATTCAGTTTTCTATTAGAAAACAGCTTAAAGGAAATGACAGGCTCTTATAAAAAGGTATGAGAGGCAGTGAATCAAGGGTAATTTTTACTTTCTCGTATAAAATTTTCTTTTAGATTCTGAATTTCTATGGTCACAAATATACAAGTGCTCACTTCAGTAATGGAGTTTGCGTTATTGTGAATATGTCAAGAATTTACTGATATATTGCGTTGTACAAATTACTTCAAAGTATGTGGAAGTAAGCTGCTGAACATTCTGCAGCTTACACATTCATTTTGTATTTATGGGTGTTATTGGCCGGGAAACAAACCATGTTCTGTGTATACCATTCTGTAATTGCATAATTAAATTTTGCTCTGTCTAATTGTTCACAGGATAATAATAACAACAACATTGTACATTTGTTTTAAAATTGAACATGAAAATAAACTGTAACCTTCTCTATTAAATATTTGTGAAACATATAATTGTTTAAAAAACAATAGTGGTTATCCCTATCAGAAGACGTGGGCACATGCTTCGTCTGCTAATAAACTAATCCTTTCCCGCCAATGACGGGCCAGGGGACACACAACTATTATCGCATTTCTGTGCTTCTATTTCAGCTAGAGGACAGGTCTTGAGACTCAATAAACGTAATAGTTTTACTTTTATTTCCTTTTAGATGGAATTAGTGTAAAGAGTTCATTGAGATAATTTTCAGATCGAGAGGAGAGTTTTTTGTATGACTTCCGTTGCATTAGCTATCAATAGTGTCCATTCTTCTACTTCATCCCAGAGCGTAAGCATTCGTATTTATGAAAAAGTATAAATAAATATTATTCCTCAATTCTAGTTCCCCCAACTTCACTGAGGTTCGTAACGTTTGGAGTTACGTGTTCTTGCTGCCATCGCAACTGTTACGAAATTTGTAATCTCATGAGATTGTAACCCTTTCCAACCATCAGGGCCTCCCAAACATTATTTAATCTTACTGAATGCATTGGATATATAGTACATTTGGGTAGTCAAAGCTTTAGCTGGTGAGGGTTTGTGTCGCCTCAGGTTCATATGTTCCGTTGCCAGCGTTGGAATATTTGGTACACTCTTCTCTGGTGTGGTTCAAGTTGTAAAGTACAGTAAATGAATCCTCTGATTTGTCCGATGGTGTTCGTAAGTGTGGTGCATAAGAGTTTTAGTATAGAGTATACTGTATTACGAAAGTAGAATAGGCTTCAGGGAAGCTTTGTTCTAACAAGTCGAATACTTTTTTTACTTTTTGCTTGTATTATTTATGGTGTTGGTTTTCCGGTGGTTCCTATAGTTTCGCAAATTTTATGAAATATTTTTTTAGAAAGCTCTTGATTAGACATTTCATGTTTTGTGTAACATACTGATAGAATTGGTCATCAAATAATTTTGCAATCCTAAAAGGAACAAATGTATTCGGAACAATGTCAGATTCCCATTGTTCGGTAAGAGGAAAATTCAATGAGTAAGATCATAAACTTAGGTAGACCAACGACAGCACGTCTTACGCGATCGTCACATAACAGTTGAATGAAATCTGCAAAACGGTAGATGTGTAGAAATTAATTTTCCTCCCAAATTGAAACTCTACTGGCTCTTAGAACACAAAGAGAAATAAAATTGTGACCAAAGTATTCAGCAGTTTGACCATGACTTCAATCTAGAGGCGTCTGCGGCTGCTCTGTAATGAAATTCGAAATAAGAGAAGTTAGCCCGGGTGGTGCGCCGTTGCGATGAGCAGAAGGTGCCGCGAGGTCGCCGCCAGGTGCTCGCCCGTGCGTCGCGTCCGCCGCCGCCGCGTCGCGCCGGTGCGTTCGCTGCGTGCCGCCGTCTGGCATTGGCGCTGACCTCGCCCGTGACCCCGCGGGCAGCGGCCGCCGGAGCCGCGACGGCGTCCTCGGTCTGGTGCCGTCGCCATCGTCTCCGCCGACGGCCGCGCCGCCCCGCGGAGATCGACCGGCCTAACGGTCTCGCGCGCTCGCTCGCTCTCTCCCGACGTCGACGAGGAGGTGCGCGCGCTTACAAAACCTTGCACTGAATGAGCGCACCACCACTGCCTTGCACTGCCTGCTCCGGTTCTTCCACCCCGCTCTGCATGTGTGTGTGTATGCCCCTCCCCGCGGTGCCTTCAGGTTTCCTTTCTACCCCTCACCCCCCCCTCCTTCCACGAGCTCCTTCTTCGTTTCAGCCCCTCTTCTTCTTGGGGCCCCCGTGCGACGACCGGACCGCTCCCTCCACCCCACCCCTCTCGGGACTTTTTCTCTGCGCTGGTCGAAAAAAGTTTTATACCACGTGCCTCCGCTATCGCGGCGGTTGCGCGCGGCGGAGGCGCCGCCGCCACATGTGCGCCGTTCGCCCGCGAGGGGCTGCGGGCCCAGGGGGAGGGAGGGTGCGGGATGCTGCCATATGCATAATGCCTGTTTTAGGATGTTCCTGCCTTCCCCTCTGGGTCGCGCCTTTTCCGTTTTCTGTTTTCCGCCGATCGCTGTTTCGGGGGTATTGTGATCCACAGTCTTGTCTCTCGTTGGTGCAACCGGCCCGAGGGGAGAGGAAAAGAATGTCCTGTGTGCATGTCGACAAAAAATGGTAGTCACTGGAAAATTCTGTGTGCGGTGCCCTTGATGGGTCTTACGGCTATAATCTAATGCGTATTCACTAGCAGTTTTTGTTCTTCGGTGATACAATTTCTTGTAGATATGCGGAAAAAATGCTCTGATCTTGCGTCAGAATTGCAAGAGGTCCCAATTTCGTCTTTTATATTTTTCGTGAGCTGCTTGTCAGACAGGTTTGAAACGAATAAACTGGTCTCTGGGGACTGAAAAATCCGGATGGCTTGGCGATGTGAGGGAATGAGGCTCTCTTAGTTCGCTGAACGATATCTCAATAATATTTCGAAAAAAGCCTTTCAAAAGTTTTCAATCCCTTGGAATCAAATGTAATCTAAAGCTTCTTAACAATACTTCATCGAAAACTTCATTCAAAAGTTAGATGACACATACAGAATGCCCTAACATAATTATATTAGCGAGGAGGATCCTTCGATTTCTGGTCTATGGTATTTTCTTGTCGTACAGGAATGAGAGAGTACACAAACCACCTCCTCCAGTGTAAACTATAGGTTTGGTCGTTATCGAGAGATATCAAGAAATGCAAACAAGTCTCTTTAGTTTTGCTCGGCATCGTCGTCCATGTAAGAGCAAATGCTTTTATCTATTCACTTCTGTCATCATTGTGTGTTGCAATCAGTTACTTTACCTGAAGTTGATAAATTTGTGTGTTGGGCTTCGATAACTAAAGCGATTTCTCACAAACATTTTCAGTCATTTCATTTCTTGCTGTTACATTCTTTGGTAAAATTACAAACCTGAAAATATAAAAGACTTGTCTTTCGAACGTAAAATAATTCAGTGTTCATTTGGCACGTTTTTGGAATTCACTTGATGTGCGAAAAGTTCGTAGCTTGCGTGTAATAATTTTCTCTTATTTGATAAATCGTTGAGTGGTCTGCTGTTGTTGCAAGAATTTGCCATTTAAGATGAAGATCCTCCAATACTACAGTGATTGTTCACCATGTATACTTCATTTCCCTCTCAAATATCTCGAGGATTAAACATAAATCCAACAAGTTGCTATTAGTTTTCATCGCCCACTAGCGCCATTCTTCGCATTGAAAAGCTCGGAGGTCAATGTTGAAATTGTGGGTGTTCTTAGGCTCCGTTGGCACGCCTTTGTCGCATGGGTGAATAGAAGAGGGCGCCCGGGGAGGGAGCGAGGCGCGGCTCGCTCCGTGCTTTCACGTGAAGCGCGCCACAAAAGCCGACCTCCCGTATTTTCTGCGGAGCGAACGCCAATATTCTTTACGATCTTGTAAACACATTTAGAAGTGGGTGGAACGAAGTTAATTTAATGGGCGACTGCTCACGAAAAACTTGTTTCTGTAGCGGCGTGTTAACTCCCAGTAAGCAGTTGTAAAAATTAACTTTTGGAGAACATTTTTCTAGGTTTTCCTGTCGTTATTTGAATCTTTTTGAGCTTTAAGGATGGTTTTGGCAAGCTTTAAGCTCAGGGCCAGCATTGCTCCCGTCTTTTCAATGGCTCAGATTTGGAGGTCCTAGGGTTAGAATCCAGACGTCCGCAGATTATCGACACTACATATGAAGGTAGGTCGAACTCAGCCGTTGACTGAAGGAGAATTCCTGAGGACGGCATCTCTGATCGGTAGTTTTCTGTGGTTTCTCCCATCAAAACCAGGCGAATGCCGAAACAGTACCTTAACAAATGGGCCATGGGTCGCGCGCGACCTTTCCTTCCTCAACCTTGTCCTATCCATCGCTCTCGCTCGTTCGCTCGCTCGCTCACGCACGCACACTCGTGTTGGACTAGTCGGGAGCTTACAATTTGTTCCGGGTGGGGCTAGAAGTATGCTATGGGGGAAATTACCCTAAGCCAACGTGTAGGTCGGCGCCATAACTCTCCCTTTAACCAAGAAGGAACACCGCCACCTCCCGGGACAAAAAAGAAACATTAACTACACTGGCTGGTCTAATGACCATTGCAGTTGACGTACCCGGAAAACCTCAAAGATGGTTAAAGCAGTATATCAGTACTCACCTTTCGCAAAATTTTGTTCATAAATAAGCCATGCACTCAGTTCAACTTTATATGTGGATGTTTGAAATAGTAGAATGTGGGAATGAAGAGTGATAGATCAGTGAAACTAAACAAACGATCATTAAATTCTACGAATTGTGTTAAACTATTCATTAATTGTGGAGTCAGCTTACCAAGTAAAACTACTCGTTTGTGTTTTTGTTGTATATTCTGACGTCTGGTCTTGACATCCAATTGCCATTGCTTCCGTAAAAATGTTTTCACTCGTCATGAAAAGAAGTTGTGGATAGCAAGTAGTGATTCAGAGTGGTTTTACAACGTACAGCCTGCGAAAGTTTTTGAAATGGTATTTCTAAAATAACCTCAGCGCTACTAGCTCGCGACTTCTACAGCGGAGCATTAGCGACCTCGGCAGCACGCTCGCTCGCGCGTATGCGGCAGAAAAAGCCGACGCCGGGGCTGACGCGGCAGCAACCGCGCTCCGTGCCGCTCAGACGCGACGATCCCCCCTCCGTACGCCGCGCCTCACGGCGACTATCCGGAAAGCGTACGAAGGACATGAAGGGCGAAAACATTCATCCTTACGCAGGAGCGTCCAGGGAAAGCCAGGAGCCTGAAGCATTTGATCCACGGGGGGGGGGGGCTCAATTGAAACAAAACATTCCCTCCTCCCGTAATTCATAAACAGAATTCATTTCTCCATGCATGGGAAATAACTTTTAGCGTTAAATTTGAATTTAAGATGACATTTTAAAAATTTTATTTTGAATGAAAAATTCGGGCCTCCAGTTACGTTGGGGCCTGGGGCACGTTGCCCCAGCTGTCCCCCACCCCCACTTCTGGTCACGGCTGGTGCGCGTTCCTTCGGAGGAAGTAAAGCCGGCTGTCCCATGTTGTATATTTACTGCGTGTAAAAGCTCTTAAACCTAAAAGAAGCCGCTGAGCAAAATTCAAATCGCATGTTTCAGCATCCGAATGATTTTCGTCTTTCTCCGCTACATTTTCAAAGGAATTAGCAATTAGCGGGGCCAGACGGTAGAGCAGGCGTGATGGCTTAGACTCGCCGCGAAAAATAAGGCATCATTAAATTGAAGTCCCCTCGCGCTCCACCCCCTCCCCTGTGGGGCCCAAATATCTCCGCACGTGCGCAAAGGAAATTAACTCCCAAAGGAAATGGAACATTGGTGCCAATATTTGACTTTTGCCCTTCGCGTAATCTGCGTCTTTTACGTTGATTAACATTTTCCGTCTTCGTGAAAGCCGGTTGTGGAGCACGTGAATCACAGATGCAAGAATTTTATATATTTATACAAATGAAAAGGTTTTCGTTCAGAAATAATTTATATTCAATCAAATTTCTTGATTTTATTTTATTACAATTATTTTGATTATTTACCTTTCTTTAAATGAAAGGTAGCGAGCCCTAGTTGAGTTTTCTTTGGGTCTTGGTAGCTGTTTCATAGTATCGATAAGTTTAAATACCCTAAAATTACTAGAATGAATGCTTTCTCCCTCCATCTCTCTTTCTCCCTCCATCTGTCTCTCTCTTTCTCCCTCCATCTGTCTCTCTCTTTCTCCCTCCATCTGTCTCTCTCTTTCTCCCTCCATCTGTCTCTCTCTTTCTCCCTCCATCTGTCTCTCTCTGTCTCTCTCTTTCTCCCTCCTCTGTCTCTCTCTTTCTCCCTCCATCTGTCTCTCTCTTTCTCCCTCCATCTGTCTCTCTCTTTCTCCCTCCATCTGTCTCTCTCTTTCTCCCTCCATCTGTCTCTCTCTTTCTCCCTCCATCTGTCTCTCTCTTTCTCCCTCCATCTGTCTCTCTCTTTCTCCTTCCATCTGTCTCTCTCTTTCTCCTTCCATCTGTCTATCTCTCTCTCTCTCCCTTCCCCTCTCTATATAATTGTATTTTTGTTGCGCGCGACGTTTCCCCATTTCTGAGCCATGACAGTGCGCCGCGGGAGGCGGGCGGCATCCGTCGCGGCGGCGGCGCGAGCTGCTTGGTTATCTTCGGACGCCTCCCGGGGCCGGAAATTCCTCCGCCCGCCCACGCGCGTGCCGTCTGCGGAGGTTCGAGCTGCCGCCAGAGGAAACCGCGAGGTTCTCGGGATCTACTAGGCGTCACTTGGCAGTTAGCGTCGCGTATAGGTGTGTGGGTTCTCATTGAATCATTGTCGAGGAATTGAATGCTTTCAGGGCTGTCAGGTGACTTGCTGGAATACAAAATATTTCGTTTTTTTTTTGTTTTTTTTTTAACGTAAAGCGTGCGCTACTTCAAGGAGTACTGTTTATTCCCCAAAACCTTTTTTCCTATAATATATGCTTGATAAAAGTAGTATTTGATAAAAATTTCATTGTTCGATTCTTAAATTATTTACTCGTCTCCGCCGGGACTCTTACACGTGAGCTTGTCGAAAGATAATATTTCAACGAAAACCTTTTATTTCACCATTCTTGTTCTTTGTCGAGGATGGTTCAGTATGGAGTGGCGCGCATCTGTGCGCCTGGAGACGCAGGCAAGGTGTCCTTGGACTTCGTTACGATTCATTAGTATTTGGGTTGGCGAAATGGTTGTGGATATGTTTCTGAGTTCAACTCGTAGAAAAAGGCTTAATAGTATTGGAATGAATCAAGAATGTCTCCGGTGATAAGTACGCGCGGGCACCCAACGGTCTGTTGTCAGTAGCCCAATATTCAGTCTATAGTCATACTACTTGTTAAGATGTTGTTGCATTCTGATACTGAGGACTCGCGTACATAAAGTAGATTTCCCATTCTGTGTCTTGCTGGTTGTGTGGGTTGCCCATAGTACGAGGAACGTGTTTGGGGGCGCGAAGACGTGGTAGCATAGCTCGCACTGAGTGAAGGCCAACTGCCATCGCGGACGGCGGGTCTTCGGCCACCGTGCGTGGGAGTGCATGACGAAGTGCGCTATTGAACATCGTTGCGTAACTCCCCACTCAAGCTTTTGTCGAGTGCGTGGGTGTGGAAAGACCGGGGAAATGATGTCACTCGGTCAATGCATGATGCATGGCAGCGGTGTCTGGCTGTACAGTTGCTAGTCTCCTCGACCTTCATCTCGCTTGCCGAAGGAACAAAGAATGTGCAGTGTGAAGTAATAGCAGAGAACCTTCATTTGTTTATCTTTCCATGATCTTCGAACTTGAGCATAGGAATTTGGAATAAGAAGTAAAATTTACAAGCTGATGTAAGATTTGTATTCAGGTAGACATCCGTGTAGATTTTGATACATATTTCAATGTTTTTTTAATATAATCATTGGTATTGGCGAACGGAATTTCTTTGATCGCCTTTATTCCTTTTTTCTGTCAAGTATATATTCACACATCAGCACAATTCTAAACATTTGTAGCTTCGCCATCCATATGGAACTGAACGTAACTTTGTTCAGTTTAATATTTATTCAATAACCGTTTCCCTCTTTTAATATAAGAACTTTATCTTCCCGAATCTGTTCTTTCCTGACTCGGCGTCTCATACCAGTCAGGTTTAGAGTAATACAGTCGTTGCATCCAGTACTTTCTGGCCATGAAAATAGTTTATTTTGATACATTTTTGACAGTATAGTAAATGTTATTACACGAAACTTTCTAGCATCCCAAAGTTTTACATTCGAGTCTCCTACCTGTCTTAAAGTGAGTCGATAAGTAGGGTACCAATGCGGTATTATCTTCAGTTTCCTGCCAACATGATTTCGTTGTTTAAGACAAAAACCCTTGTTTAATTAAGTTCTTCGAATTTAAACAGGGTTATAATTAATAGGGCATCAGTAAAGAAAACGATAGTTATCGAAATGGATAGTTACATAGTTTTGTCTTAACGGTCATGAATTGGTAGCACCATAATGTAATCATTTGTGGGAAGTGAACAATTCCCAGGTAATTTTAATGATTTTATTTCAACTCTTTTGCAAAACGTGAATCTCACTTTCAAGAACGGACAATTTACCGTTTTATATGCAACGCGTACGAAAACACTAGTATTGATTTTAAGAAAGAACGCGTTGTATTAGATGACGCCAATGGGCGTGAGCGAGATGGGATTATCAGTTACATGTCTGATTTTGTTATTGTCATTCATTTCGTATTCATGGTGACCCGTATCTTGAACTGCTTTGAAATGAGAGCGCCTACAGCTCGATGTGAACGTCATACCAATCAAGTGTCAGCGTGAAACTTATTTATTGCTCTGCGTCGGTGTGTGCGAAATGTAATAAATGTCAAGTCAATTATATTTTCGCAGTGTGTGTTTATCCCGACAACAGCCCCATGTGTCTTCGAGTAACGATGACACATTCTAGGGGTGGTTCTTTTACATCCCAGTTGCAGAAAAGTTTTACTGCTGTGCGCCGTGCTGGAAGGTCACTTATGCTGATATAAAATATAGGAAACGTTCTTAGCTATATTATGAATTGGTAATTAGCAGTTTCAGTAGAAAGTTTAAACAGCACTGTGTTTACATCGTAAGCCGGGGACATCTAATGCACGCGGTCATGTGAATGGTCCTAAAAGTTAAGTGCTGCGGATAGCAGCGGTCCGGGCTGCTCGAGCCAATTGACCCCGCCACTGTCCGCGAACGCACGCTATTTGGCGCTACTGGCCACAACTACAAGCACCGTCGTCGGCGACTGGCGCCCCGCGCCAGCTGCCCACGGCTTCCTCGTCCAACGCCCCTTCCCCACCGCCCCTATTAGCATAACGCCGTCGGAAGCGCCCGCTGTAATTATTATTCCGCCGCCAACATATGCCCTACGAGTTAGCTGGAGCGTACGCGGGTCCCGCATGTCACTGAACTGCCCCCTCGTTCTCACGGGATTGTTATCGGGCGTTTTCGCGTGGCCTACCCGCTGCTTGTTCGTTCTGTGGCGGAACGTTCTGTGACTGGAGGATTTCGCTCGCGTTACAACGAACGGTTCGAAATGTGGGTGGAGGAATGGCCCTAGCAAATGGTTTCTCCGTTGAGTACGTGGTTCGGTATTATTCTGCAAGGAGTGAAAAGTGATGCAAACGTCATGTTAACGTCTTTAGAACTGGTAGGAAACTTATAGGAATCGGAAAATTAAGATAAGTTTCAAGATCACGAATATAATCATTGAATCAGTATGAAGCTCCGGAAAATAATGGAATTAATATCAAGTGATTGTGCATATGCAGAATAATGGAGAAAATTATGTTGGTTGATTAAATGAAATGAAATGAAGGAATTTGATGAGAAGGTATTCCTACTCTCAATGAAGTGGCACTGGGTAGGTCATATAATAGTAAATTGGCGAATGGTAGTGCTTGAAGATGCAGAAAAATGGAGGACGAGGAGGAGGAAGTTAATGAAGTCAAAAATAAATAAATAGTCAGTTATGAAAATCTCAAGAAATTCCAAAGGGCAAATAACGCAGGAAACATGAGGAATCTGCGCAAGTGAAAAAATCCGCCACTTTAATTTTTTTCGGCATTTTTTAATTCGAAAGTTCTTTGTGAGAAATTCAATGCATCTCGTCTTATTTTAACATAAAAAGTGAATTCTAACGAAAACAATTAAAATATTAACATAGACATTTTATCCGAAAGTCCGCGTTTTTTCAGAACTGGTGCTGCTCAACGGTCGCACGACCACAAGGTGGTTTTGCGAGCCGCTGGACTTGCGGGACGAAGGCCACGCCATAGGCAGGGGCGTGAGGAGCGTTTAAGCTCCGCGTGAGTGCTGATTGAAGCGGCGCGCGTTTGGCGGGAAGTGTCCTCTGGTGGTTCGTTGCTGCCGTCGGCGCCGCGTGCGGTGGAGGAGCAGGCAGGCCACCTGCTGCGCCGAGCGCCCGCGCCGGGTTGGCGCGCTCGCTTCGCGCCTTTTCCACTCTAAAAATGTCCGTGTTTCTACAGTAGTTGTAATGTTAGCCCTGTGAGTCCAGTCCTTGCCGGGGTCTCGCGCCTTCAGGAAAACGCAATTCGAAATTAGAGAGGAATGTGGAATAATTCGGAATTGTGGCTGTGAAGAGAGTAGATGTATCAGAAGTAACGGTTCTGGAGTTGGGAGGGGGGGATTTCAAATTTCTGATGCCTTGGGACGTCTATAGGCTTTTAATAGTAGCTGCGAGGGTTCCAATAGTAGCCAGTATGAATGTGACCCCCCCCCCCCAAAAAAAAACGCGATATCTATTTTTAATTCTTTGTATGTGAATTGAAGAAAACATGTTTTTTATTAATGAAAATAACAGGAAACTAAATAAGTTCGTACATTTTCCTGAGGAACAAATTTAAGTATATTTGTTTTTGATTGCAAATGAAACTCTGGGCATGGTTTTCTAACGTTTACGCTAATGAATTAATTGCTAAAATAACTGCTTCTTACTACTGTATTTTTCAATATAGAGTAACTTTTTCTAAAGGGGAACTTTACTATGCCGCACAACTATAAAATGGGAATATTCATTATTTAACGAAAGTTCGCTTGCTTAAAATTTGTAGCGTGAAAGTGATCCAATCCGCTCTACATTAGGTTGAAACATTCAGAGTCTTTCATTATCTCTTTTGGGCATATAATGTAGTTAGAATGAGTGAATACCGAGCGTCCATCGGATTTATTAATCGCGTCTTTTTTTATGGAATGTTGCCCACATTGAAAATAGGATTACGGGATGGGCTACATAAACGGGAACAATCCTTTTTTTGAAAGATGAACCATATTAAGTATGGGTCTATAATTGCTTAAGAGGAACGAGAGGCATTTATTAATGGCGGAGTATATTGTGTGATCAAATCGGCATGGGTGAAAGCAATGATGTGCACTGCGAACTGAAAGAGCAGGTATACATTTGCACGTGCATTCTCGTGTAGGTACTAAATGATTCTGTGCCTGATGGAAGGCTGTATCTCGGCTTGTACATGACACAATTTTCTCTTGATTTCATTTTTTTAATAATATTTTATTAATAGTCTTCTCACCGATGCGTTGAGGCCTGCTCAGGGAGAAATCGATAGCTGGTGAATGTAGCAGTAGTTGGTATCCTCAGCATACCGGTACCTGTGCCGGTGCCAGTGCCTCGGCCGCACGTGCCTCACCAGCCGGAGTCTGCGAGCGGAGAGAACGAGGACAAGCGGGCGAACAAGGCATGCACAGCTGCGTTGCGCGCCTGCCGCCGTCGACGCCGTTGCGCTTGCGGAGACGCTCGTCGAAGACGGCCCGTTCCCTTCAGTCGCCCAAACCAGTTAATAAGTAATTTCGTCTTCGAACCTATTCGTGGGCTTTCCGTTTCGGCGTTGGTAAAGCAATTCACCACGGTCAGCACAATACACTGTTCTTTTTTTCTTCCTAGACAACCCATTTCTGTTCATGTGCATGTGTATTAAAATGCATTGGGTAATTACGTTAGTAACGGTAATCATTCCTTGTGCAAAGGAGCCGAGAATACTAGATTTGGTAACGTGTGACTGCAGAGAAATTGTAAAAAGAAAAGAAAACAACCGAAGACAAAGGAAAGAAAAGTTCAATGAGGAAACTAGTTATTAATCATACCGTGCCAATGAGTCTGCCAAATAAATTGGACGTAGGATGTGGTACGGAGTGCAGGTGTACCTGGGAATATTGGTCAAAGCCGTGCACGCGCTTTCCTCGTGTGCCTCCACTGTTTCGTTTGCTGTTTGCATTGCTCTTGCAGCCGCAGCATCCGCCGACCGCCGCAGCGTCCGTTGTCGCGCGGGGCCGCGCCGCGCCCGCGCGCGCGCCCACCCATTCATCGTCGGCGCCGGCGACCTCCCATTGGTCGACGCGGACCACTCGGTCCAATGAGCGCGTGCGCGCAGCCTCTCAGTCAGTTTGAACGCGAGACGCCTCTCCGCCTCCTCTCGCCTCGCCTCTGCTCACTCTCTCTCTCTCTCGTGTGCGGCCGCTCGCCGGCTCCTCGGGCGCCACATCCGCTGCTGCCACCGCCGTCCATCTGTCGAACAAGTGCGCTGGCGGCGGCGGCTCCGCCGAGGCGTTGCCCGAGATTTTTTTTACCGAGAGGTCGCCCGCCCGCGCCGTGTGCCACACGCGCGTGTGGATCGGCACGCGCGACGCGTGCCGATGTTCTAACTACTCCTTGTACCGTACCCAACACAAAATAGAAGCTCCTGAGATTTACTTGTTCGTTATATGCGATGTTACGATTTACTGTGCAGTATGATCCAAAAACAAGAATCGTACCACGACGTGCTGGAAACTTTGGAATGCGGGGGAAGGGGGGATCTAGTATGAGAACAAACATTTTTTTTTATTTTATTACACATTCCCGTTCTTCTACTTTGTATTATGTCGCTTCCTTTCTGAGTAAAATATCGATTAAATTCGCTGGTTTGTTCAGGATTGTTTCTTAATTAAATTTATCTCCTTATTGATGATAATTAGCACATCACTGGCATTAACATATTTTGTCGCAATTATTCTGTACTATTCCTAATCTACAATAAAGTGAAACCTAATATATAGCAGAAATGCAAAGCTGTTTTGTGAATTTTGTTTCAATGGTAATCTTGTCGCCGTCAGTTTGTTGTTGTTGTTGTTGTTGTTGTTGTTGTTGTTGTTGTTGTTCAAAAAGCTAAGCTAATGTCGAAGTTCATTTGCAGTGCCAAAGGGAATGTTACGTACTAGTGTAAAAGGCCGTAATATATAATTTTAATAAATTACGTCCAGGGATTCTTGAATTTTTGAAAAGCGTGAGTAGTTTGTTGGTTGCATGCGTCTCGTCCTGAGAACTTCTATGAAATTATTGTAGACACGTGTGGTGTTCTCGAACAGGGCTACCTCCCAGACACATCTTAAGTTGCGCTTATGTATGTTAAGCAATGACCTTGCAGTAGGTGATTTGGAACAACCTATGTCCCACGCTCGTCAGTGCTATTTAGAAGTTATGCGATCAAGGTATGCAGCTGGGGTACTTTTGCCGTCCGTAACAATGCTCAGTCTACGCTGAATTGGTATACCGTACTATTGTCCATTGTTCTTCCCGTGTAATGGCCCATGTGCCTATGGGAGAATGTAGTACTGGTGTAGTATTCGTGCTCCACGATTAAAGAGGAATGCGTGCCAAAGTGACTCCTGTTGCACCGGAAAACGTTCGAGTGGTTTAATTTGCACGTAGCAAATTGTATAGAAGTACATGTATTTTTAGTAATTTCGTGAAAGTGCGTGATTAGGTAGTAAACATATCAAAGCATTTCCGTTAGCAAAATATAATAGTATCAAGTCCATGCATAAGTTGCGTTTTATGTTGTTTAAATGTCTAAATGGACTGAGTAATTACTAATAAAGAGCATATCAAAATGTTTTTATACTCAGTATTGAAAATCAGCCATACTGATGACTATTCAGTGCTGTCTTTCAGGTATTAAATGTGTCACGAAAACTAAATTGTGAAGCCGAGCTGATTTTCTGCTATTCTTTATTGTAAATAAATAATTGCGCAGTTTCCAAATTCAATTTTACCGATGCTATGACTTCTTATTCAAAACATTCAAACAACGGTGTACTGCATATTAAAAGCTGGTATTGTGAGGACTCACAAAAGAGAATAAAATCAGAATCCTTGATGTTTTCGAGGAACATTAGAGAAGTCCTTGAACCCAAATATATTAATAATTGTAACATTCATCTGCAAACAACGTGGGTGCATCTTGAGAATAGTGTCGCGTTTCCGCGTGCCAGCGCAGAGCTGGGTTTAGATTTCGCTGCTTTCCGCGAAAGAGGGTGGGGGGGCAGCTGATAACGACCACGTCGCCGCCTCTCGGGGAGTGTTCGCAGTGCGTTTCCCAACGGCCGCGCCGTCCTTGGTATCAACCGGCGCGCGGCGCCGATAAGCGCGCGGGCGCGGGCGCGGGCGCGGGCGCGTGCGTGCGTATCACGAACGCGGAGAACAGCGGAGCGTCGGCGGCTGCGGCGCTGCCCGCGCCTCGCTGCCTGATGCCCGCTTCCCACGGCGCTCCCGCGTCGCGACGACGACGACGCGCCTTTCGCGCTCCCCGCCCGCCCCGCCCCACCCCACCCCACCCCACCCCCTCCCTTGCCGCCACCCTTGCGCTCGCGCGCGGCAGGTTCTTTTCTCCGGTGGCGCGAACCGGCGTGATAAGATACGCCACAGCTGCTGTTATTGCAGGCGCTCGATAATTCACCCTATCGGGTGCGGCTTTCTCCATTGATACTTCGCGCGGCCATTCCGGTGTTTTAGGGGCCGGTGGCTTTTGACCTGGGTCGTGTATGAGAACTGTGTGGTGTAGACTATGAACAGTATTGGCAACATATTCAATACCTCTAATGGACTACGCTTCCGAATTCTATACTATTTTTCGTCCGCCCGTAGAAAAAAGCTGATGTAAACAAACCCGAGGTGCTTTGCTCTGATTCCCAATCGCCGACTACGTTCGCACTGCGTTCGGCCACGCGCGGTCAGTATAGCTAGTGGTCGCTCGAAAAGAGAACCCGACATCTGCAGATCACCAGGCGAATATTAACATTTCTAATAGCTCCGCAAACGCATGTTTACAAACATTAACAGACTACGTGATAGTTTGCAAAGTTAAATTTTAAAAAAAAAATATTTACTAGAATGAAGTGAACAAGTGAATGTCAATATCCAATTTACATTATGTCGACTGTATTAACTAATATTCACCCTTTAATCTCATGCAAACAATTTACTTACGATCACTCTGCTTCAGGAAGAGGTTAAATTCCATGTCTGAAGCAGATCATTCGGTGATGGAAGAGGAACCTTCGGTGATTATCTTGTTCACGACACTGTCGCTGAAGTCATCTATTTCCCACATTCTCTGTTCCTCTTTAATAGTATCCCGTAACCAGCGTAACCGTAACCGTATTAGTAGTAACCAGCGTTCTGGCGTCACTTTAGAAATATCTTGCTCGAGAAGTGCTGAAAATAGCAAAAAATATATTTAAAACGTTCATTACCTTACGTTTTCCACCACTCCGTAATAGAGAACCACTGTAGTGTTTCACTACGAAAGCCTTGCGCTTCTCTCTGACATCTTCAAGCGAACGTTTTGAACTGCTTGACAAAAATCTCTAAACTGATCTGCTTCGCTTCACATGAACCTACCACCTCCCACCGTGCGTGACCAAACTTGCGCCTGTCATCAGTTCTTACGAAATCAACAGCTCCAGTTACTTCTGCGCGTGCGTGGGGTACATTGCCTCTTGACTCTCCGGATTCATTTTTTCCAATATTGCTGATACCAAGCAGGCGCTGGACACACAACTGTCACCGACATCGATATCTCCTCCTCCGGAAGGGTGGGCGTGGGAACAATGGTCTTCTTATTTTGGAATCTGAGTTATAGATTAAAAGTTTCGTCTAGAATTTTGACATTGTGAGAGTATGAGCCAGTACATCGAAAACTATTTTCTTCTGTACATGAACACCCCTATGGTTGTAACGCGTCAACTAACCAATGGCAAGTATCCTAAAGCATGTGCTATTGTTTACATCCACATTTTTCTTAGGATGAATGGAGAATAGTTACATTTTTGGGTGCGGTGGATTGTTTTTCTGGGTGCATTGGCCCGAGGGAAGTAACTTCTTGAGAAAAAGTGGAGGGCTTGTCTGTGTGTAGAGAGCCGAGTGGCAGGGCTGCCTGTGTGTCAAGTGCTTGCCTGCCGGCCGAAGCGGCGTGGGTACTTCCAGGGCTTCTCTGGCGGGGGCGGCGAGGACAGGGTCCGCCGCCCGCGCCCCGCCATCGCTGCTCCCCTGGGCATCCTGTCCGCCCGCGCAGGGATCAAGTAGGCCAGCCGCCCCCACCCCCGCCTCTCGCCTGCCTGCTCGCCCGCCCTGCCCTGCCGCCCAGACGCGGCCGCATCCGGCGCCCTTTGTGGGCCTACTGCAGGCAGGAAGACGTGGCCGCCCCCGTCCCCGCGGCGGTGGCGGCAAGTGC
Organism: Teleogryllus occipitalis; assembly: GCA_011170035.1. Taxonomy (NCBI): domain Eukaryota; kingdom Metazoa; phylum Arthropoda; class Insecta; order Orthoptera; family Gryllidae; genus Teleogryllus; species Teleogryllus occipitalis. The sequence goes on along the minus strand of BLKR01009912.1, from coordinate 13,707 downwards.
CTCCAAGGCCGGTGCGCGTCCCGGCTTCCGGTCCCCGCAGCGCGCTCTCCGCTCTGCCCCTGCTCCTTGGGTCGGAGGCTGCCGCGCGAAGGTCTGTTTGCAGGTGGTGCTCAAAAGAGGGTTTGTGAGGAGCTGCAGATCGCTTCAGATGTATGCGCGCGTCCTTTCGCTCTCGGTGTGTTCACATAGATTTCTGCGCCTGGTCGTTCTCGTCAACGGAAGGCGCTGGTTCTGAAATCGTATCTCTTTAAAGGATCATATTCCCAAGAGTGCTTCTCTGACGGAGGGGTCATGTGTTTAATTTCCTTGTAGGAAATCGATTTGAACACTCGCGAATAAGGAAAAGTAGTGGAAATGTGCTATATACCGAACCTCTTCCTCCTTTTAGTGTTATTTCTTGTTTTTCAAGCAAATGACAATTTTCAAAGATCTAAAATTGAGAAAGAGAGCTCGATTTCAATTTCAAAGAAGTCGTAATATTGAAATGTGTACAGTTGCAGTTCAATAGAACCTTAAACACTGTCTTTATGACCGAAAAATCGAAACTCTTATTTCAATTCTTATCCTGCAGAATAGGAAGAACAAATACAGAGCGTTCACTGGATATAGCAGGTAGTTAGTCGGGAGAGCGGACCCAATAGGTAATTTAAGATGGGATATTCAGTAACTAATAAAAAAAATGTAGATTGGTGGCTCACTCTTAGCGAAATCAGAACACGGCTGGTATTTCGAATGAATCTGGTAAACATATTCCACGTGTACGTCGCTTGCTCTTTGGACCCTTTTTTGCAAGTTTCACTATCCTCAGTTTTATCCTCAACGCGCCTATTAATAGTTTTTCTGGAAGCATAAGTAAATAATATTTTCTTTATACAATACACTATTGGTTTTAGTCTGTAGATAAGATGACACATTTGGAGCTAAGCTTCATCTTATCGTCTGCACTTGTGATACTGGGTACATGGAACTGTTTACGTTCCCGTCTCTTCCAGACGTTCATAAATAGCGGAGCACACTTCTTATGAGTCTTCTGTTTGAGCAAGTTACATAACTCCTGAATTCTTTGCATTTCATTGAGCACTAAACTTGAGATACTATGAGAAGTGCCCTGCGTGGCCATAAAAAATCATCTATTAGGTGGGAAAAGGAATTAATTACATCTACAATATAGCTCTGCACTGCCTCTTCCTTTATTCTAGCCCGGTCTTGCCTCATCATACCCCATTCTCTCCGCTCTCACCTCACCTCACCTCTCACCACCTCGCCTTGCCCAGCCCACCCTAATAGGAAATTGCACGGGCTTTCAGGAACTTCCAATCCACATTCGTAGATTTACTAAGCGTTTTCGAGGTATGTGCGAAAACTAAAGGATTGTGTATATTTAAAGTTTGCGAAAAAATAAATTAACATTCTTCTTTATCAACTAGAAAATATTATCTATAAAAAGTATTCCATCCTAAGTTGTCTGCGATAAAATAGCTAAATCGATGTTGGAAAACATTCTTGAAAACCCGTAAAATTTCCTACTCAATGTATTCTGATAGCGCAATTAGTCTTGAAGTAATTGAAGGTTACCTTCAAAATTGTTACTGGAATTCTGCCGCAAGTAGCCATCAAGACGACACTGCCCTTAACAATGGTTGTGTTAACAATGTCGATCGCAGCAGAGCCTGTTAAAAGACAGGGTGAGACGGGTCGGGGTACGGTCGAGTAGAGATACATTATAGATCAGATTCCTTCACCTCTCTAACAGCCAACGTGAGGTACTGCAGCTAATTAAAAGCATGTTTATTTACATCAAGTAAATGTTATAAAAATTGTTGAAATTAGATCTACTCTCCAATTTTATTTTTAGAGATTTCTCCTAAATATCTCAAGTAATATTGTACATATACACTAACATGAAGAAATACAATTTCTTCTTGTGATGAACTTGTCAAAAGTGACCAAATGATGTTTGAACACGAACTTCTTTCCCACAAATCCGCGTGTCAGCGTGGATCGAGTAAGCATTGAGTGTTTAGACACTTCGCGTTAGTTTTTCGCCGTAAGTGTTTGGTAGTTTCTTAACTATCTTCACTTACGTTTCTTTATATTAGTTTGTACGATTTGCGATTGTAGTTCGATAGGAGTATTTTTAAGTTTACTCCAATTTTTATCTCGTCATACTTGCTATTTTAACTCATCAGTGCTCTGTCACATGCGGCATTACCTGGGTTCCGTGTCTATGCTTTGGAATGCAAGCACTCCCCAAAACCGATAACCCTAGATTTTTCTTGACTTTCGCCCCACCGAACTCGAGTGCCTCTTCACTTCAACGCCCTTGCGCGGCGATCGGGTTTGTCCCTTTTATGTGCGGATGGCTCTCCCGATCGTGCGTCGGCGATTAGCCCCATTAGCGTCCTCTCTGGCGGCGGCGGCGGGGCGAGGGAAGGGCGGAGAGGTGGCTGCAGGTCGGAGGAGCGAGGGCGGTTCTCGGAAGAAGTGCCGCCCTCTGGCCGCGGCCGGTGCTGGCGCGGGGCCCTCCCGAGAGATTAATGGCGGCGAGGAGGGGTGGGAGGAATGCGGGAGGTGCTCTGGCGGTGGGTGCCTGGCGCCGACCAAGGCCCAAGGGCCCTCGCGCGCCCTGGGAGAAGCAGCGCGCCGGCTCCCACGCTCCACTGGCACTCGCTTCCACGTTCGTCCACCAACTGTTGCATGCACCAGCTCGTAGGCAAATGGGGAATTCCTTGATAGTCCAAACGTAGTGTTGGGCGTGATGATGAGTTGAGAAACAATTGTCTACAGCGTCATACGCTGTGAAGATCAGATAAAACAAAAACTTTGTCAAAACGTTCTTCGCAGCTTTTCAGGGACTACCTAAACTATTAATATCAAGAGTTATTGTGTTCGGTATATTCACCGCCCCATCTCCCCAAATGCAGAATTGGATTTCTCTCTCAGCTTGTGAAACCTTATTTCGTAGTTATACAAGTTTACGAATCCCGTATTGTACCTTGTTCCAATCTTTACAATTTTTTCAATCTTCTACATCTTTCCTTCCTACCGCGAGTTATTTGCTTCAATATTTTCTGAATAGATTTGATCTGTATATTGTTTCAATTACATGAGGTATATTTCAAAAATTTCACTTCAAATGTGTAAGTTATTTCCCAGAATAATTCAGGTAAACATTCCTGCATATAACGATTAACATGACTGATTAATGTGATTTTTTAAAATGCGCTTTTTAACACTGAAGCAGAATGTTCCATCCCAGAACCTGGCTTTCTAAGTCAAATGTTTTCATCAAAATATTGAGATTGGCCTGCAATGTTTATCCTTGTGTGAACACCGTATGGTTGCATCGAGGATTGAGCGTGTGTTCAACATATTCAACTGTGTGAGAGATTATGTATAGCTTTTTGACCGGCTGGTACAGAATGGTTTTTAATTTAGTATCATATTTGTACATATGTATGCGGTTGAGCGTAAGAAAGCTTTATATTCAAAGTAAATGAATTGTTCTTGTACAATTAACGTTTACGTCTAGGATTATAACTTGATCAACTGCGCGGCCGCATAAATTAACGTTAATGAAAAACCGCTCTAGTGAGCTGCATTATTTTTAATATCTTGTAATTATTTCATGTCCGGTCCTATTACATTGGTTGCAAGATTCTAAGTTCATAGCAGTGTCCGCGCGTATAAAATAAACAGCAGAATTTCGTAAACGAATGTTCCATGCTCCATTTCGAAGCCCTTATTGATCCTATCCTGGTAATTATTTCAATCTTCTCCTTTCTCTCATTACCGACGGTTTTTTGCTTAATTATATCCTCAATACGTTTTACCTCTGCATTTTTTAATTACTTTGTTAAACAACCCACTATTGCCACGTATAATGTAGAAGTCATTTCTTGAAATAACTCAGAGTAAACATTCCTGCATATGATGATGCTTTACATTACTGATGAATGTGATGTTTAAAAAGAGCTTTTTAACACTGATGCAGAATGTTTCATCCCTATTTTCGTTCATGGCTTTGTAAGTAATGTTTTCATATCTTGATGTCCCTGCGACTTAATGTCCATCTCTGTGAACACCGTATGCGTTATGCTTTTTTGAAATTAACTGGTGATGCTTCGTACCCCTTCTTCCCATTTTAGCAATTATTTCAATCTACTTCTTTCCTTCTCTGCCAAATCTTTTTTCTCTTCATTTTATTCTCATAATATTGCACCTGTCAATTTTTCAGTTACGTGTGTAAATTACAAACTACTGCCATATATAATGTTTAAGATTAGGAATAGTTTGTGTAAACATTTTTGCGTTTGACTTTTACCATAACGGATTGATGTGATGTGTAAAATGGGCTTTTTTTTAACGCTTCATCTGTAGATCCGAACATGGGTTTGTAAGTAAAATATTTTCCGTCAAATATTTAATTGCACAGCGACATGTCTATCCCTTTGTGAATCCCATGTGCTTGCATATAGTTTTGGGGGAGAGTATTTATTAAGTTGTAATGCTTCAAGATTTGAATTACGTTGTAATTTCTATTGTCACAATATTCGTGCATGTTAAGTAATGTATTCCGTGTGTAACATCAACGTTGGTATTTTTTAAAATTCAGAATCTTTACTATTATTACTATTTATTATTATTATTATTAATATTATTATACTTTAATATGCGTACCTATCCCTTCTCATTTGCACCTCCCCTCACCCTTCTTCCGTTCCTTTCTTTTGAAGAACTACACTTATCCGCATGGTGTCAGTTTTCATGTTTCGCTTTCGTAAACAAAATTAATGTCCAAAACTGCAATAAAATGTGAAAGTTCTTGCACGTTTTTTGTGTGATAGTGAATGGGAAGTCTGAAAGAATCTCGATTTTCTGTTAACTTAGTTCGCTAGCATAGTTCGTTCCAAAACATTTTTCGTTTGAATAATTGTATATTATAAATTACTGTATTCAGTGAATTACAATTTTTAAATATTTGTTTCAACGTATGATAATTGTTTACGAGGGGGTTCCACTGTCATTGCTTGGGTGTTGCAAGAGTAATTTGCCCCGTCTCCGCTGGGGCCGTCGCCGTCAGCCCCATCTGGTAGCGGCTGGGTGCGTTAGCTGGAGCGAAGTCGCCGCTCCGTTGGGCGTGGGGCGGCTGGCGGTGGCTCTCCCGCGGAGTGCGTGCGTGTGGGGCACGGCCGGGAGCTGAAGCGAGGCGACGGGGGCTGCTCGTGGCTTCTGACCGCCGAATTCCTTGGGCAGCGCACGCAAGTCCCCCGACTGTGATCCAACCGACCTGCCCCCTTCGGAGGCTGCGGCGGGCGGCTTGTAATTACAGGCTGGTCCGCTGCTATTGGGAGAAAACACGAAAAATTTCGCGTGCCTTTAGGGATTGGGTTTGGAGTGTACATTTTTCAGTTATTGTCAGTCTTTTGTATCATTTTTCGCCGTGGAAAAATTCTTTGTACTGTGACTGTTGGGATTAGTTTAGAACCCTCTAACTACTCAGTTCATGTGCATAACGTGGAATCTTCTGTTAATTGAACTGTTGGCTATTCGTTATTTTTCTGGTGCAGTAAAATAATTTTATTTATTTGCTTGACAGTGTCGTGAAAATTGAAAAAATACTATTCAGGTGTAGACAAACGTGTAAATTTATCAAGATTCTTGGAGAGTACATCTCATTTTTTCCTCGTTTGCAGGTCAGTCTATTTCAAGAAGTCCGTGTAATGTAAGAAAGAATTTCAAAATTTATTATCCATATATTCTGAAGTTATGCAGTTTGCGTTAGTCCTGAATTGTTAATTGATGTATGAATTTTAGCGTCTTGTTTGAATAATTCATACAGATCGTGAATTATCCTTTTCATTATTAAGCGTATGCGCTTTTTCACTAACGTCTGCGTATTTTCAAGAAATTATTTTCTTTAGCATTAGTGAATTATTTGTCCATTTTTTGTCTACAATACCCTGTGCAATTCATTACCGAATATTTATCCTTATGGAAAATCTGAAGAGATCCCTAACCCCAACTCGGCTCCGCCATGATGGCCGCGTCCGTTGCCGCAGAGCCTGCCGCGCAGCGCCCAAGCTCCTGCGAAGAAGGCCCTGAACGGCCCGAGAGGGCGTGCCTCTTCCAGTGGGGCGGATAGAAGATTTCCGCCCGTGATGGTAATGGGCTCGCGCATTTGCATCCACTGCCGCTGCCTCCACGCCTCTTCCGCCCGGAGACGGAGACAGTGCAGCGGATAATTCCTTTGCTAATTCCGACGCCCCTCAGCTACCTGCCCCGGCGCCGAGCCGCCTGCCGCCCTGTTCGCCCGTTTCGAAGGGACGTTCTCTCTGGCTGCGATGCGGCCGGCGTGGCAGCCCGGTGAATTTACGCGCGGGGCGCTAGGAACGCACGCGGTCGTTAGCATCGGAAGGGGATGATAACGCGCGAATTTATAGGTCGTGGGGCCACGCCGCCGCAGTGCAACGGGTGTAAAAGAAGAGGGGAGGGGCGAACTGTGGAAAGGTTCGTTGCGCTGTCCGCGTGTGCGAATTTAGGAGTCGTGTGAGCGGGGCGTGACGCTTCCGTATATTTATCGGAACCATTTCCTGCGTTTCAGCCCCCTCGTAATATAATAGTAATATAATCTACCTTTGGCGGAAAAATGATATACAGTTGATAACATGATTGTGTCAGAAGAATTTGCATTTGTCAGCGTTGAGAACTCTCTCATGTGGAAACTCAAATGAATAATCGATACAGTGATATTATTGGACGAAAAGCATTGCGAAGTGTAGATGCAGCAAAATATGGTACTATTCATGGACGAAAGACTTTCCTTCAATGATTCCATTCCACTTAGGTTTAAAAAAACGTAAAATACTATGCACAGCTCAGAACACATCACTTCTTTTGTATTTAATGCAGTGGTTTATTACAAAAGAGAATTGGGCATGGGACTAGGGTGAAAGACTTGCCTAGTAGGCAAGTACCTTACCTAGTTCATAAACATTGATACGCAAGTCCTGGTATGAGTGGCAAATGGGAAATTGTACTAAGAGTTCCCAGGACTGGTTTTGCCTAAAAGTTCTCCCCTAAAGCTTGTTCACTGGAATTAGTGGATTGCTTTCCCGTTGGTTTCGAATTCGACTTCAAACCCGGATGACAAAAAACGTCCAAGTCATTTTTCCAGGAGCTATCAATACTGCTAAATCGTATGCATTTTGGCTTTTTTCTAAAGATAATCTCTGTTTTCGAAGCTAATTTTTAAATGGCTCGTTTGAACGTTTGCTCGTTTGAGATTGTATGGAAACTGATACTTTTGTGAGAATGAAGAAAATAATAGAAATAGGGCTAAACATGTTTTTGCGTTTTATTGACACTGAAAATAATCGTACATAATTGTACATTTCTCCCTTTTCGACATGATGCGTGTTCAAAATCGGCAAAGTGATATTGAAAATTCTTACCACCGTGAGCGTCTAGTAAGAAATATTTGTTTGCGTTTCTTTTTTGTTACAAAATCGCAGATCTGATTAGCTATCGTTCAGTAGCAAATATCCTTGGATCCATTGGAAGAAGAAGTCACCAGAATTCACTATACGAAATGACGGATACTGATCTTATGCGGACATCAATGTCGATATTTTTACAATTTGAATGTCTTCTTCGGAAATGAAAAATTCTCATTACAATTTTGTGAAAGTTAAAATAAGAAATAACTGATGGTACCAGTGTCAGTTTGTCTCCGAACCAAAGAAACGCTATTTATTTCACCTTCATCGATCAGACTACGGGCCGTATTTATAAACTTCTTCCAGGGGCTTGCCAGGCCTAGCAAGCTGCCAGTGTTCGGATTTGCGATTTATGTACGGCCCCCAGCCAATTCGTCGCCCCTTGAGCTCCTAGCAAGCCCCCAGATGGCAGGCCCCTAAGAGCTCTGCTGGTAGAGCTTCATAAATACGACCCATCTCTCCCGAGATGACGCCCGATGCCGGAGCAAGACTTCCACTTATTTCGCACATGGGGGGGGGGGTAGCTAATGCATGCGCTGTGGGCATACCCCTCCCCTTTTCTTCTCCGTACCCTTTTGCGGCGTTTTAAGAAATTACCCTTTGAAGTGACAGGGCGATGAGACTTCGTTTTCCCATTGTCAGTTAATACATTGTTTGTTTTCGCATTGTTAAGTTACGCTTTAATTATAAATTAATAAATATGGCCGTTGTCATTAAAATTTTGTCGCACACGAATTAATGTTAATTTACTAAACCAGCTTTAAAGCACCGACGGGTTTTGTTAGATATATTGACAGTGTTTTAATTTTGATCTCCGATATTTGTTATCGATGTCGCATCATTAGTCCGAGAGTTGTAAAATAAAGCTGAAGTTAATTTTGAGGTTGAGGACATCTGCACTGTGCCAACTGCATCACCTGCTGGCTTATAAATTTCGAGGACAGGCCTCTTCCTTTAGAATTGTATTTCCTTTCTTCCAAATTCGAGTGGGCAATGCCCACCGCCCCCCGGACCCGCGTATCGTACGTCTCGTCCTCCGCCAGCCGCACTCGGGCCCAGCCCGGTGCGGTTTTTGTCGGAAACGGAAACTCGTCAACGGCCGGCGGCGGTGGCGACTGGTGCGACGCCGCGCCCGCGATCACAATGGCGCCGGCTTACCTGTGCGCCGCCGCGCCGCGAAACGGGGGAGCTGAGCTGGGGCGGGGCGGGGCGCGGCGCGCGCAGGTGGCGGTCTGCGCGCACGAGACACGCGTGAAAGGCGGCGGCGGCGGTGGTGGTGGTGGTGATGGTGAGAGGGAAGGCCGTTGGGTGACGGGGTGCCCCGCCGCCGCCGCCGCCGCCGCCCTGCCACCACCACCACCACCACCACCACCACCGTCACGTCACCTCTTCTGCTCCGGAACTAGCGCCTCCGCCGTGACGCTGTTCTATCAGCAACACTTACACGCGCTCGTGGGCTGTCATTTGCTGTTCGGTTGTCGTACTACGCGATTTGACGCAGATCTTTGCAAGCCACTACTCTGATCGGAATCACAGTATGAGAGCTTGCCAATATCTGAATTTGTCTTAACTGTCGCTTACAATTAATTTTTGTTCGGTGCAAGTTTTGTCTGCTTTCTGCTGACGGACGACACCATACAAGTACCACTCCCCCTCGCAGATGTCTTTGCGTTGCAACTTACTAACCAGTCACTCTCGTCTCGCGCGTTGTAACGCTGCACGTGTGTGTAAACAGCTGTCGCTTCCTTGCAGATGTTAGAAGAGTGTGTCACTTCGCAATTATCACCAATTATTACCGTCGCTGTCGCGCGGTTCTGCGCTGACTTGCGGTGCCTCCTTCGTTGGCGCATTGCGGGGCTGCCTCCACCTCCACCGCCTCCTCTCCCGCTTCGGGGCTGCCCCCCGGCCGAGGGGCGCCCGGATCTGCCGCTGTTCCGGCCCCTGGGCTCCTGCGCCTTCCCGTTTCCGATCTGCCCTCCTCCTCCTGCTCCTCCTCGATCCCCCATTCAGTGCGCCCCTTCGTCTTCCCCGACGTCGTCGTCCGTTCGGGGCATGTGCGCGCCCGGGTCCTTTGGGGAAAAGAAAGGTATCGAGATGTTATGCAATATTTTCTTGGGGCGGCGCAGGGGATGGGAGCAGCTGCGGCGCGCGGCACGGGCCCCCGTACGTCTCGCGGCCGATTTCCATACGCTTTGTGACGGGTTCGCGGGTAATTAGACGATTAGGCGGCGGCCCGGACACCCCCGACTGTGAATCCAAGGAGAGGAGAGATTGTATTGTTTATTCCTTTTGAGAGCGAAGGGAATATCTACTGCTTTGATAGTTCGGGATTTGGGTTTTTTAATTTGGCATCTTTTTCTTGCTGGAATTATAAATGAGAGAGAGAGAGAGAGAGAGAGAGAGAGAGAGAGAGAGAGAGAGAGAGATTACTTGGTTTTGAAATGTTTAATAATGTCCTTCGTTACGAAAAGATACACTAATCTGAAGGTATAATCTTCATAATTTGTGGGTATATTGAAATAGAAAAATCAAGTTCCAAAAAACAAACGTGAATGATTTTCCTTCGCGAATAATTCTAAGCATTACGCTCACCAAAGCCGAATATTGGGCTGCTTCTTGGGCATTGGTCTATTTTAGATAGTTCGGTAGGGCATACTTTGCAGTAAGGAGGGCCTCCCAACATGTTTTGTAGCTGTCCTTGGACAGTGCTCCATAATCCACATGAATTGTTGTTAGGGTCTGCTTGTGACATGCTACAGGGATTTCATTGTTCCCTTTGCTCGTGGAAAAACGCAGGTGTTTCTCCAGTTCCGCGTTTCTGATAACCCGCACACGGTGCGGTATCACAGATACCGACAACGCTGCGCCTTGCTATCGCTCGAGTGCTGGTCGCGCAAAGCGCTCGAATTCCGTTGACGCGCGGATTCCTGCGTCGTTTCCGTTTGCGAAAGCTGACGATCCCGCTCGCCCGCGGAGGGCTGTTCCGCGGCGGTGGCCGCGTGTGTAATCCGCCCTAAAATCCCTTGGCGACGGCGGCGGCTGCATTATCGGGGTCGCTACTACTACGCCGGCTTTTGTAGTCGCCGCTCATTCGTCCGCCGGGGGCCCCTTCCCTCTTCTCGTCTCTTTTTGGGGGCGACCGGATGAATGGCTTCGGTGCGGGACATGTGCCCGAGGGCACTTGATCACTCTGCCGTGGCCTCAGGCGGGGGCGACAGTCGTGTCGCCACCGCGCTCTCCTGCTGAGTTCGACTCTCACTTTTTTTTTCGTCTCTGACTCCTTGGAGAGAAGTATTTCCGTTACGAAGTCGAATCGAATTTCTTGGAGTTTTCTTGTTGTGGCTGATGAATTTGGCTCGTGGAGACTTTTGTATCCAATATAGTCTCCAGTGAATACCTCTCTTCACAATTTTATCTTACGTTGCCGACTTTTATTAACCTACACGATCTGAACTTTGATCATTTGCACTTTTCCTGTGCAAAATTCCAGATTTATTTATACCATCTGTTGCTCCTTGTCTCGTACACTTCCGATTCTTGAAAAGAATGCGTGCTACTACGAAGTAGTAGTTCAATTACCGCTCTTCTAGTAATAGTAAATTCTCTTTTGTATTCTAGACATTGACCCCCTTTTTGTACATCCCGCGGAATCGAACTTCAGCACCGCCTTTGCTCTTGTCTCCCTCTCTTCAATGGCCCCGCCTTCCCTCTGCGTTTTATAACAAACCCCCTTCAGCCCCTCCCACCGGCGTCTAGGCTGCCAACGCCTCCGGTACCGCCGCCACCGTCCTTGCCGCGGACCCGGCGACGCGTGAAGCCGGCGGCGGCGGTGGCTATGGGAGGGGGTGGGGCGTCGCCGCCGCCGCCGGCTGCGTGCACATACTGGCGAGGGGGCACGTGCCGCGTTCGACTGCGCCGGGGGCGGCCATTCAGAACGGGGGTGGGGCGGCGCGGGGGGTCGCCATATGCTTTAGTGCAGTGCCGCGGCGCCCCCTCCCCCTACTCGCCCGCCCGCAGCCCTCGTGCCCGCCGCGCCACCCCCACCTGGCCCCGCACTGCGCCCCACTGCCCGTTATCGCCGGCAATTAATGCGGCTTTAAAGAGCGCCCTCGAGTGCGCTAGCAGAAGCCGACGAGAGGCGAGCGCGCGGGAGACAATATTATCTGCTAGCAATCAGTCGACGGGCAATAACTAGCAAATATCTGTTGTAGATAATTCGATACACGTACGGTCTGAGGACGGCCTTTGAACTTGTCCCCGCATTATACTCTTATTGACATTGAAAGCACTGCCGATCATTCAATTAATGCACCAACCTGCATCTAAGAACCTCATGAAAACACCATTTGATCACAATTTTTTTGATTAAAAGATGCCATCGTGCTACAAAAGGAATTAAGACGATTTCGGGTTAGAGTTGATTTTTACTTCAAAAAATTAATTCTGTGGTACGAAATAGTTACTTACTGAAACTAATTTTATGTGGACGTTGAATGGAATAAGGTCATCATTCGATTTCAGTCGTCCTTGTCAGACATAACGTAAATGTTGAGTCGGTCACAATTCGTCCAGCATAACGCCAGATTGCTGGAGGAATTCAAAAGTGACGTGCGGCTCAAGTTTACTGGTTTTGAAACACTGAAACGATTGTGTACTTCAGTGTTAATCGACAAAAAGTGGAAGTCTGAAACCGCATTGTGGTGATATCTTGATTGTGCACTCCTAAACAGATACGATTGAAGTCGGCAATCCGAGTAATGGTAGGAAACGCGAGAGCGTTGCTAGCGGCCTTTTATAGGAGGCGAGCGCCTGCTTGCAGGGGCGACGTGTTCTGACGTGCAGGCGCAGGGCGTGTGAAGGGGCAGCTGGCCCACGAAACGCCCTTGCTGCCGTGCGTTTGAATAGGTTCGTCATCGCGCCCTGATGGAGGCTCTGGTGGGGGATAAAATATCGACGAGGGCGTGGCTGATGAACATTGTGTGGCTGCTGTCGCACAAAATAAATTAAAGCAGAAATGTTTCATAAATCATGTAAACGTGTCTTAAAACGAAATTTGTCCAGGGTCGTATTCGTTTTGGTACGTGTTACTGGGATATGTATGTGGTAGCACTTTACGTAAGTGTTTAAATAAACGTTTTCCGAAATGTCTGCTGCTAATTGTCTTTCTGAAATATATTCTGGACGTTTGTTCTGTGTTTGCTGGTTGTCTATAAGACTCCACAATCTTCGCCTTTTTTCAAGTTTCTGAACTCGTGTTACTTGTATTATGTTCGTATCATTTCTTTCCCTTATTTTCGTTTTGCTTGAATAAACCACAGCTATTGTTAGTATTTTAGTCTACTTGATACCTTTTCCATGAAAAAATGACACTGGTTTCGGGCAGGAGAAAACACCACCCCGTCGGTTTCGCAGGTGGTGAGAATTCATTGTTGACGGGTCGTACTGGTGCATGACTCACGCGGGGTGTGGAAACTTGCAGATGCGCCCGACCCTGTGGTGCTTCGGTTGCAGCTGGTAGGAGCAGACTGCACCGCACATTCAATGGGTCATCATCGCGCCCCCTCGCAGCGTAGTGACGGCCGGGGGGCTGGGGAGGGGGGTCGAAGAGGGCAGGGCCCCGGGGTTTCGAGGCGGCGTCCCCTCGAGATCCAGGGGTTGGACGCGACTCCGCACCATATGGTGGCGCATTCTGCCGGCCTCTGGCGTGTTGCGATTGTGAAGGACGACGGGGCTGAAGCATTGCAGCGCTGATGGCTTATGGCGTTCGCCATTCGAACGCAGATTAGGATTTGTTCTCGTCCACTGAATGGCGCTAATTCAGAAGGATGCTGGTCATAAAAGCAAGCCCGATGCATTGTCCCCCTCCTCGCGCAGGTTAAATTTACGTGAAACGTTATTCATCTTCGAATTGAACAGTTGTATCGATTGAGCTATTTATCTCAGCAGTGCCATAACAGCTGCATGAAGGAATTGTAGAATACACTTGGAGAGGGAAATATGAAAAACAAGAAATATATATTGGTTGAAACTCATTAGATATATATGATTTTTTTATAATTGCATTTGCAATGTAGTTTTAGTTTAATAATCATCAGTAATAAATGTAAGAGTTGTTATTCCTTCGTCTTGCTTGACGCAACCCGCTTGACGCGTGCTGCAACTCCAATCCTGCTACATTAATAGTAGCTGGAAAATAGAGAAGAACGAA